>JAOUQU010041043.1:0-17348 GCA_028566735.1 Ammoglanis amapaensis
ATTTGCACAACAGCAGGTGAAATTGATTGTCAATCAGTGTTGCTTCCTAAGTGGACAGTTTGATTTCACAGAAGTTTTATTTACTTGGAGTTATATTGTGTTGTTTAAGTGTTCCCTTAATTTTTTGAGCAGTGTAATAGTCTCCACAGCATTTGTGTACAATTCATGGCAATAAAGCAGTTCACATAATTTCTTCATATTTGGAAGCCCATTTGTTTTTTTTGTTGGGTATTCTGAATGTGGTGTGTTTATATGTGTGTAGGAGAACGCTATGAAGTGTGGATCCGCCGTGACTATTTCACCTACACTGGTGGCAGCTGTGGTTCCTCTTCTGACCTTCCTCATGTCCAGGTGACCTTCAGTGGCCGCCACTGACATTTCATAAGAGAAGCGTCCAAGCTAACCACTAACATGTTAACTAATGCTAAATGCGGCTTGCTGATAGAAACAGACGCATCACAATGAACTCAAATAAAAACATACTGACACTTTACAGGTGTTTCTGAAAATCAAACTGTGAATTTGAAAAGGATGTGTCCCAAAATGGCTAAAGCGGAACTCTTTCAAGTATTTAATATCAAAAAGATGAAACATTTTGGGATATTTAAGGTGTCATATAATGGTCATAGTATTCAACATACTTCTTATAATACAATGAACTAATTTTGTTCAAAGAAATCCTGTCGAAAGGCTAAAAATGTAGTTTGGATTAGCATTTGGGCCGTTCCGTGGGTTGGATTTTGAACTGAGCCAAGAACAATGTACTGCTTTTTGCAAGAATCCAAAACCGTTCTTTATTAGAATTGGAAAATGAATGATTTTTTTTCATTTTATTTATTGGTTATTTTACACATGACAAGATGCATGAAGAAAACGTAAAAAGAGGAATATTTCCTGAAAAATACTGACATAAACTGATCTGAAGAAACAAAAACTTGCTTGCTTGAACAAAAAAGAGAATGAAAACATCTTTAAGATGCTTAATTGCTGTACCTCAAAGAACTAAAGCCATTTATTGTGAATAAAAACATATTTTCATCAAAATAAGCAGTGTTGTTTTTATTTAAATAGTATACTAAAATCTAGTAATCTATTTGAAACACTGCCCAGTGGTTTTTACATAAAGATTAACAGTGTCAAAACTATTATTATTATATGATTATATATGTTTAAAATTATTATTGAATCTATACATTTTCTTTACTGTGAGCTTATAAATATTGTTTGGTAGTGGATTGATGTACACTGGTCTTTGTCTCTGTAACCTGCAACAGGCTGGCGACCTGTTCAGGTGTTTGGTGTATTCGCCCAGTGTGTGTTCCACTGGTAAAATTAAATGGTGGTAAGACAAGCTAGTAGATAGATGGAATATGTTGGTGTGTTTTTACTTTGCAGTCTGTGTTCAATTTATGGTTATGTTGCACATGAATTTGGGTTTTGATGTGCATCCAAAGACAAATGCTGCATTGAGCTAGTATTGCGCAAAAATGTTATAAAATACAGTTCCAAATTTTTAAGAATTCTTGAATAATCTGTGTAAAAGTGCAGCAGGTCACTGCACCTGTAGCAGGTTGTATCTTGGTTTTTCAGGAACCTGTTGGTCAGGGATGGAGCAGTACAAATGATACACGTCGTCCTAAAGCGTCAAGTAAACAAGAGAGAAACATCATTATCAACAATGGCAAACATTCAAAAGAGAAATATATTATCTGGTTAACTAGGATCAATGGATAACAACTACAGTGTTTTAAAAACTAAATTATTAACACAAAATGTAGCAGAAACAGCTTGTTTTGTATTAGTGCATGTATTAAATAGACAGATTAATTGGAAAACAGTCGGCCTAACCTAATTGTTATTATGTACAGTATTACTGTTGTAGTACAAAATGGGCTACAAAACCCAGCAGTGATGGTGTTCTGTCCAGTTGTGCCGCTTCGTCGAGATAGGCCACTACACAGCGTATACTATACAGGATCGCAAAAAAATTGCATAACTGTCACTGCATTCTTTTTAAATAATAAAATGAATGTACCGTACAAGCACAGTGGACATAGTTTTATAGTTGAATTTAATATCTTTCTTAACAAATTGGTTGTTAAGTTGTAGACTATTTTAGCCTAGTGAATCATGCGTCCAGGAAAAAAATACTTTACTTACTCCACATGCACCTAAAGAATAAAGGGAACGTAGTTGTATACTGTAATATAAAACATTTATTAATCAAAACAATGGTAGCTTATCTAAATTATGTATTTTACACTATCGACTCAGGCTTTCATAATTGGTTGACAAAAGTTGTGCGCATGCTCGATAGGTAGCACAACCCGCCAGAACAATGGCTCTCGTTGGCTCTGATTCGGCTCATTTAAATCTGCAGCTTTTTAATAAAGCTCTTTGACTTTTTTCACCTGTAAAAGCAGTTGTCAAAGTAAAATTTATCATTTTAAGCGAGCTTCTTTTCTCCTATTCGCACATTTGGTACTGTTTGCTGAATCTTCGATCCGCCACCGCAAGATTTCGACTTCGATTTCACTTGTAGTCAAGTGTCTAGCTGAATCGTTTTAGCCACTCAACTCCCTTCAGCAATTATTTTGGTTTGCTTAGTTTAGTTTAGCTTGTTATCTTGTTACCCACCTAACTTAACGATATTTCAAGCATGTTGGTACTTTGATTCCTGAAGCGCGTCGGCGTTTGGTTTGGGGTTTTCCACTCAACTCTTAGCTTCAATTACCAGAAAAACATTTATTACAAATAATCTGCACATTTGCAAATGTTTATTTTATTTTTCATTAATAGATGTTGAAACAGTTGTGGCAAAATAATGCTTATTGGAATTTTAATTGAAACTAACTGTTAAGCTTTTATCTCTGCAAAAACATTGTTTAAAAATATGAAACATTATTTAAATCTATTTTCACTAAAATTATAAAGAACTTAACTATAAATACTGAAAACCAGACACTCACCTTTATATTTTTGCTTCTCGGTTTACCAATTCTGTCTAAGCCTAAAATAGACATTTGTTTTGTTAAGTCTCTGTACAGCAGAAATAAAAATGTTTAGATATATCTACTTTTATATTTGTTACCTGATGTCTCATGCAAAGCTCCTACTGAGGTGATCTCAGAATATACACAGTTTTGTGGAGCATCCTAGAGCCAAAACAAACAACTTAGTTATTTGTTTTCTACTTGAAATTCATTCAGTACAAACAATTCTGGGTTTTTAAATGCATGCTCATGCATTTTTATGCTGATAATATTCCCAGGTACACCTTGTAATAAGATAACATTTGTACTCTAAGTGCACCTGATTAGAACGCATCTTGGTGCATCTTTGAGTAGAGTGACCAGACCAGTCCTCGATTTCACCATTTTTGTTGTTTTCACCCATTTATAAATCAAGTCAGTATGTCTGTAGGTATAGAACTATCTTGTTTGGGCTGTAGTTCCAACTGCCAACATGAATTCATTTCAATTGAAATTTTCTTTTAAGTAAACTGTTCCAAAATTTCTGTTATATTTAATGTTGTGTGATTTTTAAACACATAACTAATATATTGTAATCAAATCCAGTTCATCAGTTTTTTCATAGGCCTGCAAAATATTTTACGATTCCCAGCCCCGTCTGGTACACATTGTTCCCAGCCAAACAACGAAGTTCCCCTATTTATTATTATTTATTTTTTTTAAATCTCGTCACATTATTCTAAAAATGTGTTCATACTTACGTAGATCTCACTGTAGACATGTTCCACAGAACCTGTATTCAAATAAGAATCTTATTTATCTAGAATTTTATTCTCGAATGAATGATATTGCACAAAAACTACTTGGTTGTAGTATAAGAAGTGCAAGTGCATGCTATATTTAAAATATAAATACATGAAATATTTAATATACTATTAAGTTTATTAAGAACTATATACTACCTAATACTTTTAACTTTAAATCAGTAAATTCATGAATGACAGCTTTCCTCAGAGTTTATCGTGCAGTAAAACACTTTTTTTTTCAATTCACTGGCCTAATCTGCAACTTGAACTGATTTGTTCATCAAGTCTAAGTTAGAAAGTTGTAGAATGTTATTTTATTTTGTCATATCCTATGAATTCTATTCTTGTGTTCATCGTTTGGAAATTCTTACATGGTCTGTCTGACTTTTAGTATTCATTGGTCTACCCTAACATTTCTGTGACTACTTTCAGAAGAGATCTGAAAATGTTCTGCTTCCCTTTTGAGCCAGATTCCCTTCCTCTCTGTATGTATTGGGTTCAAGCACCATCTTTGTAGTGATTTTAAAGTCCTTTTAGATGATATAAGTTACCTGAAGACTGGGATGTAGAGGGAATGGTGGCCAAATGAAAATTGTCATCAGCTTCTATGTCTGGCTGAATATCAGACAATAGTTTGTTAGTCATATAACATTGTGTGTGTGTGTGTGTGTGTGTGTGTGTGTGTGTGTGGTTTTGAAAAACCTCATAAATATCACTACTTACTGAAGTTGAGCTAAACTTGGGCATCAGGTTTTCTGAAAAAAAGAAGATATTTTCTCATTCATTTTACTTGTTTAAGCAAATTTGAATGAGAAACAATGTGACAAACGTACCCTCATTTGTACTGTTTTTGTGTAAGCTATGCCTGTTAGAAAAGATTAGATAGTCCATCTTAACAAAATATTAAAAATCATTTTAAATTTGTGCTATGAGTGTTTTTTATCATTCAGTCTGAATAAGCAGTAAGTTACCAACCTTTTGCTCCGACTATTTACTAAAAGAAGAAGAAAAGTATTGTTATGTGGATATATAATATGCTCATGCTTTGAGATTTAAATAATTTCATGAATAAATACAGTTTTTAGATTCACTGGTACAGCTCAGACTTACTGATGAGTTTGCAGAAACAGACGCTCATGGCTCCAGCCAGTATGGTGCAAGCACCGGTGAGTACCAATATAAATTCACTGAATCCTGAATAAATTTACAAGACTGATTTTAGATAATAACATGCTCTTTTTAAAAGTGACATGAAAACAGCAATTACTTACTCCGTATAGACTGATTTAACAAGGTTGTGTTGGTCTGGTTAGTATCTGCAGCAGCTACATGGACATAAATGTGAACATTTATTAAGTTGTTTAATTGCTTCAACACTAATGGAAATGTGCTTACCTGTGGTCAATTTCTTAACACTCTGAGAGGTTTGAGAATTTGTGTTAGAAGTAAAATCTACAAGAAAAGCAATGATTTAGAAATTTATAATAAACTATATGATTCTGTTTAAAAGCTCCTTCCTCTATAGCTTCTTTTTCTTTGTACAAATTGACAGACACAATTCCCCATTAAGACCTCTCATCCTGGATCAGTAATAGTAGAAATGTGTACCGTGCACAAACAAATTACCGGTACATCTAATCCTAATTCGAGATCATGCTGAATTATCTGTAGACCTTTTTTAGTTGTTGACACAGAACACAGACTTTTAAAAGATAAATGAGTTCATGAGTAAAGGAGAGGGCAGCATAGCAAGGGTTTGTTTTCTGTTTGGAGCTGGCTTGTTATCCCAGTGTTTGTGTGGGTTTTCTTTGGGTTATCCGGTTTTCTCCTACAATCCAAAGACATGCGGCTTGGTTAATTGGCCTTACTAAATTAGTCCTATGTTTATGTTTGTCTCTGGTGGGCTGTTCAGGTGTTTAGTGAGTTTGTGTATCCCAACATGACCTCAAAATAAGATTAAGTGGTGATAAAACTATATGATGGATGGGTGGATGGATTGAGAAAAGGAGATGAATATACCTGGAGTCACAGTCTGTGTTGCCAACATCGTCCAAGTAGTCTGATCTGTACAAAAAGGTAAATAATTAAACATTTACATGAATGGGTGGATGGATTGAGAAAAGGAGATGAATGAACCTGGAGTCACAGTCTGTGTTGCCAACATCGTCCCAGTAGTCAGATCTGTACAAAAAGGTAAATAATTACACATTTATAATATTTTTTACTTAAATGTTAGTGACAATGTTTTTGTGTCACATTCTCAAGCATCAACAGTCACTGCTTTTTTTTTAGCTTGATAAACTTTTAATTTTACTAATTATTCAAATACTTATTTAAGTTAAATACCCAATATTTCAGGCTGATATTCACAGTTAACACATTTAACCCGCTGTCTGAGTTAAATTAACTGTTACTTTCTAGAACTAGCATCTAACATTAAAGTATCGGTGTTGTTTTATTTTAGTTCTGCTTAAAGTCATATCAAGCTATTAAGACTTTATATTTAAACATTCCATGGCCTTTAACAAAGTCTGAAATATATATTTAATAAATATTTGGAGCGACTCAACCTCGTCATCTCTGTTTTTTAGGTGTAGGAGTGAGGGTTTGTTGTCCCTTTCTTTAAAAAAAATCTGACCTATTCTAACCCGACTAAACTGCTTCCTGTCATTTTAACTTCTTCTTTGTTTTACACTGTAACTCTTTTAATTGGTTTCTGAAACTGAACTATTACCAAAAGTAAGTTAGTGTGGAACTCACTTGTATAAGTATTGATGGGTAATTGAGTAGAAGAATCAGCAGAACCTAGAGAGAACAAATACACATTATATTGTAATATATATTGTATATTGTACGTTATTATACAACTTATATTGTCTAACCTGAAAAAACCAAACACCAAACTGTTTTTATTGAAAACATGAACATTAATTTTAAAAGGATGTGAAAAATCTTACTTGGTGTAGTTGTGGAAATCTCATTCATTGTTGATGATTGTGTTGCTGCATAAAGAAAATTTAAAAACAAGCCAACAATAACAAACACGATGGTTTTAAAGTGTGATTGTGTAAAACACAAATGTACAATTGTGCTATTTGTTACTATATATAGTAATTTTATCCATAAATGATAAAGAAACTGTTGTTCAACAAACCTTCATTAAATGTAGTTGTATGTTGCTGTTTATTTTTATATAAATAACCTGAGGAAGGAAACATATCAAATTAAAATACAGTCCAAATAATGATTCTACACAAATGTTAATGTTTTTGTAGAACCATCCAGTCAGACTGAATTTATCACTTTGTGGAGAACGATTGGTGAGGTTGGATCTCAGTGAATAATCACAGCTCACTTCATGAGTCCTCACAGAGTTTAGTTTGTTCAGCAGATCATTT
The DNA here is from genome assembly GCA_028566735.1 of Ammoglanis amapaensis. Lineage (NCBI taxonomy): Eukaryota > Metazoa > Chordata > Actinopteri > Siluriformes > Trichomycteridae > Ammoglanis > Ammoglanis amapaensis. The sequence goes on from JAOUQU010041043.1 coordinate 7,177, forward strand.
TTATGTGCTGTAAAACTACAAGCTGTGGTTCCAGATTTTTTATTAGACTTTGCATACAGGTATGTCTGGTCTCCGGTGTATAGGATACAGGAAACTGAATCATTGACTGATTTTGGTGTTGTACAATTAAATCTAAATTCATCAAGTTGATGAACATAGTTGAGAGTTAGATCTGGTTTTTGATCTGAGGAGATAAAATAGTACTTATTAATGTATTACATTGTTTATGAAAAAAACACATCTGCAAATAAACAAAAACGAACCTGCATTTGATTTAGTTTTAGTTGTGGGTGGCTGTTTAGTTGTAGGAATGTAATCTAACAAAAAATAATAAAAATATATAGGTTGAGTACTAAAGATTTTGAACATAAATACTTATGTGACAGTAGAACTCACTAGTCAGATTACACTCATAGGACTTGTATGTTTATAACTCATGTTTGGGTTGGATCTCAGTGAATAATCACAGCTTATTTTGACAATCCTTACTGACTGAATGCTGTAAAACAACTAATGCTGAAAAAAAATCACTTCTGTTTAACAGAACCTTGCAATTTGTGCCTCCAGAATTTTCTATGGAATGTTCATTTTCAATTTTGTTTACAAACGGTCGAGGATCTTCTCCATTGTAGAAATTACAGATAAAATCTCCTAGAACTGGTATTTTACATACAATAATGACAACATCGAAATATGTATCAAAGCTGATACTAATATGTGGGCTTGTATCTGTAGGGGAGATAAACAGTAGGTCACAATAATAATCTTTTAACAAAGATATCTAACAGCGATACATGTGTCCAGTTTAATAATATTTATAGCTGAAAGTTAAGAAGGATCAGAGAAGCTCAGTCAGTAAACACAGCATTTATTTAAAACTATCCATCATTTTACATTTTCAGCATTTAGCAGATATTTTTATCCAAAGCGACTTATGGAACAGTTTACAGTCTACAGTCTGAGCAATTGTGGTTTAAGGGCCTTGCCTTGCCCAACAACACAAACCAGCATTGTTGAAGTTTGAACCAGCGTCTTTTGAATTATTAGTCCTGTACTCTAACCACTATGGACCCATCGTTACTGTTAACAAGCCCAGTAAAAATAATGAGGTCTACAACAGAAATACAATTTAATCAACACAGATCAAAAGACAAAAACAGCACCCACCCTGAAGATGGAGACCCTGGGTCAGATGGAGGAAGATGAGAATTATCAATGCCATTTCAGCAGCACTAGACACTATAACTGAATCTCAACATGCTTGTCTGAAAAGTCACAGAATCAGGAAGCATTTTAACAACAGGAAATCCGCAAATGCCCAACAGAAATAAACTTCAGGTACTGTGTTACTTTGTCAAGTGCAGCGTCAATATGCTAACATAAAACAGATGACAAAGAAACAATAAACTCAGATTATATTAATGCAATCGAGCTGATAAGGATCAGAATTTAGTAAGAACACTCCAAGCCTGGGGACCCTCAATTGATTCGGGCTAGCCCACGATTCGAATATTATTCCAACTGCTTTGGGACTCTTAATCGTCTTTTGGTTAGCTTGGCATTGTGGCTTTTGAGACCAGCATATGTGCTTTCAAGAGTGTGTATGTGGTCCGATAGTGAATTTGTATTGGACTCCAGAGCTGAGCTTTTCTGCTTGTTACCAAGACTGAATCTTATTGAGATTTGATTCTCAATTAGTTATCAATGCTTTTAGGTTCGATGTAATGGCTACATAGTGCTCACTGAGCAAGCATGTGTGGGTAGCGATAGTGAGCTCTGTATAAAACAGAAAATAAAAAAGAAGAATGGTGGGGTAACTAAAGGTAAACTAAAAGTTGCTGAAGCGAGGTACAAGCATGACTATGAAGGTTCTCTGGCAAATACACGCACCCTCTCTTTTTACATGTAAAGCATTTCTTGTTTCACCAAATGTTTGCGATACATATCTTGTTTGTATGGGTGATCCACAGTTTTGTTTGGAAGCCGCATTGGGTGAGTTCATAAGCACAGCTCAGTGTAGAGTGTCTCCGACATCTGCTCGTTTTATACACAAGTATCTTGAATGTGCATTTAACAACACAGTAGTTGTATTTGCAGTGTGTATAAAATGCTTGTGACTTCTCCATAAATTCAGAGAGGATTTATCGCACATCAGGTGTCTTGTTCCTCTGGCTCTCAGCCAATGTGAAATACCGGACCTGATTCTCACGGAGCGAATAGACTTTGGCTAGGCAGCACTTTAATATCCTTCTGATTCAGCCAAAAGATAATACCAAAACTCTGGTAAGAGGATTCAGTTCTGCATGTGACAGATAATTCCTTTTACAGTTTTTCTCAATTGCTTTGGTGCATTTCTCACATCACTATTAACATTTGCAGAAAGGTATGTGCATTTCTCAAAACAATTAATGCAAATTGCACAACCTAGTGAATAACCTGCAAAAGTAAAAGAGGGAGAGTTTATTCTTCAAAAGAAAGTATACGTATCAATGAAAGTGTCTTTGTCATCAAAATAAAAAGTCCTGACACTATTGTTTATGAACAAGATAGTCAAATGGCTTTAACATGTTTTCATTATGATGTTGTTCTCTGTAGGTGTTTTCCAGGGCAAAAAACCCTCAGGTTATGATGACACTACTTGAAAATAGAAAAGAAGACAGCACTATGCACTGTTATCACTCCCATTTGAAGTCACCAGTTAAGTTACACAGTATTGTATTTAGTGAGGTAAATGAGTATAAGACACTCAATATGTACAGTAGGTTTCATATTTGTACTTCCTATGCTCTTTACAATTATAACTTGTTCACAGCACTGTTTAAAAGCAAAATACAAATTTACAACAATTATAGGAAACAACCTTTTGGTAGAGTTGTGCACAATATTTAAGAACAATATTGCAGTACATATTGGAACTGAATAATAACATACAAAGTACTGTAAATCATTTTTGCACATCTATATGTTCCTGTCTGTCTGGCCACATATTTGCATTGACATAACAGTGAATATTATCCCTGGCAATGCAGGGAGGAAAGTATCTCCTCAAGTGGTGAATCCACCCTCTGCAAGACTCTGCTGTGATGTCATCACATGCTGCATCCATGGCCACTAGCAGGGTCATATGGGTGTGAATGTCGTTCATATACTTCCACTTTTAATAATTCCAAATCCAGCCAGAGAAAAACTCCTTTATTGCATTAAGACAGGGCAGTATAAAAAGGGGTATTCCAGTAGTATCTTTTAATGTACTGCAAACTACTGACTAATTCTGAGTGGAGAATGAGCGGCACATCCTCATTGCTCTTTCACGATGCTGTCCTTCTATTTCTGTGTCACTGGATTGCAAAAATGATAAACGCTGTGTTTACCAAATGTTTGGTTCCTATATGCTTGCCAATGTAGGAAATATAGGGCCAATATAGGGTTCGGGTGTTTCAGCTTTGAACATCTGTAGAGATGTAACTTATCAGTGCTTATAACTAAAGCTTGCAACACTCATCAGTGAAAAATTCACTAGAGAGAATTTTTTCAATTTGTAAAACATTTTCAGAAAAAATGATAAAGAAATGCATTACATTTGCTTGACTGATTTTGACAACTAGTTAAACATTTTTGTTGACTAATAGTGTCATAGGGAAATACTGTTCAGTGTTCATAAGTGTAGTTCATTTTGACATGACATAAGCAAATGGTAATGTTATAAAACAAAAGAGAGGTTTTTTTTTATTTCTGGTCAGAGAAATGCACCAAAGCAATTGAGAAAAGCTGTAATTAATGCTCCCTGAACATTTTCCCCCTTAAAAATAAGAAAATTATTTGAAGAACATTACCTAAAGCTTTAATTCAATTAAAGATTTTAGTAATGTTCTATAGGAATATTCTAGAAACATTTAAAATAATTTCCTATCCAAATTTGTATGTGGACATGTTTTATTAGAATATAGAATGTTCTTTTAATGTTATTTTGTCTACTTAAAAAAGTTTACAAAAGTAAGGAAAGTATTTATATAATTTTACCCAAAAAACCTTTAAAAACACAAGGTTACTAGTTTATCAAGTTCATATAACGTTTATTGAATGTTCCAGTAACGTTTATAGTAGGGACATTTGCTCATAACAATAAAAGGACTACATAACGTTAGTAACATTTGTGCAAACGTTTCTTGTCAGCTGGGGGTTGGGGTGTTCGTTAGTTTATGATGCTTCATACTATGCTAGTTGAATGCTATATATAGGCTTCTTCATTGATCAGGAAACACACCCCAGATCCAGTCTTGATTACAGGTGCTTGATGACCAGCGAAGAAGAAACCTGAGGTGTAAGACGCTGACATTTTTAAAAACCTAAATAGAAAAAAGTGAAGGCGTGTGTGCGCGTGTGTTCCTTCAGCTGCACTGGCGCCATCTTCAGTTCCGTGTGCAGAATTTTGTTTCTGAGTCATCAACATCATGCAATAAAAGAGTTAAATCATAACTAATAGGTTGAACTGACTAATATGCTCAACGTATTATTTAGAAGTAAGAGCACACTGTATAAAATCTATTAAAACCAGAAAACTTTATTATTTGTTAACCGTAACTGTAACTATTCTAACCCGACTAAACTGCTTCCTGTCATTTTAACTTCTTCTTTGTTTTACACTGTAACTCTTTTAATTGGTTTCTGAAACTGAACTATTACCAAAAGTAAGTTAGTGTGGAACTCACTTGTATAAGTATTGATGGGTAATTGAGTAGAAGAATCAGCAGAACCTAGAGAGAACAAATACACATTATATTGTAATATATATTGTATATTGTACGTTATTATACAACTTATATTGTCTAACCTGAAAAAACCAAACACCAAACTGTTTTTATTGAAAACATGAACATTAATTTTAAAAGGATGTGAAAAATCTTACTTGGTGTAGTTGTGGAAATCTCATTCATTGTTGATGATTGTGTTGCTGCATAAAGAAAATTTAAAAACAAGCCAACAATAACAAACACGATGGTTTTAAAGTGTGATTGTGTAAAACACAAATGTACAATTGTGCTATTTGTTACTATATATAGTAATTTTATCCATAAATGATAAAGAAACTGTTGTTCAACAAACCTTCATTAAATGTAGTTGTATGTTGCTGTTTATTTTTATATAAATAACCTGAGGAAGGAAACATATCAAATTAAAATACAGTCCAAATAATGATTCTACACAAATGTTAATGTTTTTGTAGAACCATCCAGTCAGACTGAATTTATCACTTTGTGGAGAACGATTGGTGAGGTTGGATCTCAGTGAATAATCACAGCTCACTTCATGAGTCCTCACAGAGTTTAGTTTGTTCAGCAGATCATTTTTATGTGCTGTAAAACTACAAGCTGTGGTTCCAGATTTTTTATTAGACTTTGCATACAGGTATGTCTGGTCTCCGGTGTATAGGATACAGGAAACTGAATCATTGACTGATTTTGGTGTTGTACAATTAAATCTAAATTCATCAAGTTGATGAACATAGTTGAGAGTTAGATCTGGTTTTTGATCTGAGGAGATAAAATAGTACTTATTAATGTATTACATTGTTTATGAAAAAAACACATCTGCAAATAAACAAAAACGAACCTGCATTTGATTTAGTTTTAGTTGTGGGTGGCTGTTTAGTTGTAGGAATGTAATCTAACAAAAAATAATAAAAATATATAGGTTGAGTACTAAAGATTTTGAACATAAATACTTATGTGACAGTAGAACTCACTAGTCAGATTACACTCATAGGACTTGTATGTTTATAACTCATGTTTGGGTTGGATCTCAGTGAATAATCACAGCTTATTTTGACAATCCTTACTGACTGAATGCTGTAAAACAACTAATGCTGAAAAAAAATCACTTCTGTTTAACAGAACCTTGCAATTTGTGCCTCCAGAATTTTCTATGGAATGTTCATTTTCAATTTTGTTTACAAACGGTCGAGGATCTTCTCCATTGTAGAAATTACAGATAAAATCTCCTAGAACTGGTATTTTACATACAATAATGACAACATCGAAATATGTATCAAAGCTGATACTAATATGTGGGCTTGTATCTGTAGGGGAGATAAACAGTAGGTCACAATAATAATCTTTTAACAAAGATATCTAACAGCGATACATGTGTCCAGTTTAATAATATTTATAGCTGAAAGTTAAGAAGGATCAGAGAAGCTCAGTCAGTAAACACAGCATTTATTTAAAACTATCCATCATTTTACATTTTCAGCATTTAGCAGATATTTTTATCCAAAGCGACTTATGGAACAGTTTACAGTCTACAGTCTGAGCAATTGTGGTTTAAGGGCCTTGCCTTGCCCAACAACACAAACCAGCATTGTTGAAGTTTGAACCAGCGTCTTTTGAATTATTAGTCCTGTACTCTAACCACTATGGACCCATCGTTACTGTTAACAAGCCCAGTAAAAATAATGAGGTCTACAACAGAAATACAATTTAATCAACACAGATCAAAAGACAAAAACAGCACCCACCCTGAAGATGGAGACCCTGGGTCAGATGGAGGAAGATGAGAATTATCAATGCCATTTCAGCAGCACTAGACACTATAACTGAATCTCAACATGCTTGTCTGAAAAGTCACAGAATCAGGAAGCATTTTAACAACAGGAAATCCGCAAATGCCCAACAGAAATAAACTTCAGGTACTGTGTTACTTTGTCAAGTGCAGCGTCAATATGCTAACATAAAACAGATGACAAAGAAACAATAAACTCAGATTATATTAATGCAATCGAGCTGATAAGGATCAGAATTTAGTAAGAAACATAAGTTATGTTTGTTTCTGTTTCCATGTTTTTTAATGCTTAAAAAGGAAAAATGCTTAAGACCTGAGAAAATGAGCAAGCCTGGGGACCCTCAATTGATTCGGACAAGCTTGTGATTTGGAAAATATTCCAACTGCTTTGGGACTTTAAATCGTCTTTTGGTTAGCTTGGCATTGTGGCTTTTGAGACCCGCCCATGTGCCTTCATTTCTGCTAGTTACCAAGACTGAATCTTATTGAGATTTGATTCTCAATTAGTTATCAATGCATTAATGTTCGATGTAATGGCTTCATAGTGCTCACTGAGCAATCGTGTGAGGGTAGCGATGAAGAAGAATGGTGGGGTAACTAAAAGTAAACTCAAAGTTGCAGAAACGAGGTACAAGCATTAATACTTTGTCCTATCGCTTAACCAGAAAGCAAAAGTTTATGAGTTTTTGCAGGTTTCTCACGGTCAAAAATCAGTTTCCCACTGTCACAGTAAAAGTCAGAACAAACACGTGTAAATATTGTACTTCAAAGACTATGATGGATCGAACCACTGTGGTTTGAATTACTTTGATACCAACATGGTACAAGAGTTTCAGTTAACTGTCATATTCCAGCTAAATAGATTACATTCCACTTTGTGGGATTGTGGGAACGTTGTTTTGTCGATCATCTTTCGATATGACCTGCTCCATTTATGAACGGGTTATGAGTTATTGAATAATACATCTCTTCAAACTCACAAGTGTCTTCAAACTCACAAGGAAGAGGAGAATGATCAAGATTAGATTATATTAGATTCAACTTTATTGTCATTGTGTAGAGTAGAGTACAAAGCCAACGAAATGCAGTAGCATCTAACCAGAAGTGCAAGATGGAGATTACTTACGTATAGTACAGTAAAGTGCAAAGTAACAGTTGTGTAAGCAGATAGTTTAACAGAATAATCTTAATATTGAGTACAGAATTAGTGTGGTTGGAGTATATAAATAGATTTATGCTACGATTATAAGACAGATACATGATGTTATTGGAACAGCTATATATCTATGTAACCGGTAAGGATATGTCAGATTATATAATCTATAGAAGATATGTACAGTATGATCAGTTTGATGATTATGGCAGATGGACAAAGGCTAGGCTGTAATCATAGCAACTAGATATTTCCTTGACTAGCTTTCTCAACAGGCCCAGCCAAACATCTCTAAGCATTCAGTAAAAGGCTAGTTAGTGTATTACACCGCAGAGCTGCCAGAGTGCCCTTGTTTGTAAATTAACTTTAAAAGTTACAGCGTAATTACAGCGTAATATAAAGTATTTATTTATTTTTTTGTCAAGTATTGTCATTCCTGAGTCCTCATACAGTCAACCCAGTGACAATGCAACATGTTATATGTTTTGTCCATCTGCCATAATCATCAAACTGATTGTTGGAACTATTCTTTCTGAAGGTTCAAATTCTTATTTAAAGTAGTAGAATAGATCAAATATAAAAGAAAACATGCTTATTTCAACTTTTTTTCCACTAGGAGTGATTACAGACGTGATGATAACACCATGTAACAATTTAAAAAAAGTTGTTCCCAGTTGTTAAGTGTGTTTTCCTGATTGTACCCTAAATGAATAGAAAAAAGTTATTCCCTATAAATTTTGCTTTTGTAGTCAGCACTATGATATTTTGAAATTGATCTTTTTAAAGGATATTCGGCATATTTCAAGATACTTAAGAAGCTTCTGGAATTGTGAGATCTATCAAGAAGTTTCTAGAACTGTCCAGAATGATCTAGAACTTTCTGGGACTGTACAGAATTGTAGCTAGCTGTATAACTACAGTTATATAGGGCCACTACAGTCCTTCCTGAGAGATGGAGAGACACAATCTAGATGATTGGGATTGCATAGTAAGTGGGCAACAGCCATCACAGACAAAGACCTAGACAGACAGGTGTGAATTCATTCTCTATTCAGATTCTGATAACGACAGTATTCACACTTCACCCCACACCCATTACAGGAGGAGCTTAGGAAGGACCACTACTTTCAAATGTATATATTGTGTGTTACTCTGCTACCGGGTGATCAGTCTTGCTCTGCTGAATCCTCAGTACACTCTTGTACTTTGATACTGCATGGAATAAAGATTGACCATTTTTATCGAGTTTGGAGAGACATCCTTTTTCCTTACAGTACACAGCAACTTAGTCAATTTAGATGGCATCAAGAGGTTGCATACATCCAGCAGACGCATTTTGCTATGTATGTGGCCATTTTATAAAGACAAGAGCGAAAAAGTACTCTGTGGAAGCATCTGCTAAGATGTGTGAGGCCTACAAAGCATACTTCGGCATGCCTGTTGGTGACCAAGACAAACCATGGGCTCCTCATTTCACATGTGAGCACTGCAAGAAAACTCTTGAAGGTAAGCGGATAAATGCTACTCTCTTAAATAGCAGATGTAAATTTTTATTTTGCAAAGTTTTTAAATCAGTTAAAGTTTAAAAGAGCTTTAATTAACACATTTTCACATGTTGTAGTTAAATATATCAAATATATACAAATATATTTTATTGTTTGAGATAAAACAGATTTCAAACTGCGTTAATATCACACATACCACTAGTTATTAGTGTTAAATAGGCCTAAATCCAAATTTTATTTAGTTTGCTTATAGATTGGTACAGGAGAGAGAAGAGAGTCATGCATTTTGCTGTCCCAAGAATTTGGCGTAAACCGACTGATCACTCAACAAATTGCTACTTTTGCATGGTGGACCCTTCCAAACCATGTAACGCCTGTAACGTATCCTGACATTCCTTCATCTATTGCCCCAGTACCACACTGCCCAGAACTTCCTGTACCAACACCTCCAGACAGAGAAACACCACCTTCAGAAGAAAGCAGCAGGTCAGACAGTTGAGATGTTGAAGATCACGATTTCTCTTCATGTGCAGATGAGGAGCGGAAGCCATACTACCCTAACCAAAAATACCTCAATCATCTCAAAGATCTGATCAGAGACCTTGGTCTCATCAAGTTCAACGCTGAGCTTCTGACATCAAGGCTCAAGCAATAGAACTTATTAGATAAAAGCGCGTCCAAGTCACAGGTCAGAGGAAGCGTCACCAAGTTTTTTCCACCTTCATCAGTCATCAAGACGGACTGTGCTTCTGCAATAATGTGGCCGGTCTATTCGAGGCTATAGGTATCACCTGTAACCCGAAAGAGTGGCGTATCTTCATAGACAGCTCATGCAAGAGCCTCAAAGCCATGCTGCTTCACAATAGGAACAAGCATCCATCTCTTCCTGTAGCTCACTCGGTGCACCTGAAAGAGGAATACACCAGTGTCAAGATGTTGCTAGGTGCCTTGAAGTA
>JAOUQU010041151.1:0-28624 GCA_028566735.1 Ammoglanis amapaensis
TCCTCCGGGTACTCCGGTTTCCTCCCACAGTCCAAAAACATGCACTAGGTTGATCGGAAATGTGAAATTGTCCAGTACAAGTCGTACAAGTTCCCACCACTTACTGGTGGTTGTCGTCAGGAAGGTCATCCGGACAGAAAACTCTTCTCCAAACATTAACGTCCTACCCCAGGAACTGAGAAAAACGGACGATAAACGAATAGATAGAGAGAGAGAGATGCATTGATTCACAAATAATTGTTAGGAATTGATTCACCTAGGCCATGATTTGAATTGGTGATTCATTTAAGATGAATCTATATATAACTCGGTGACTTGGTGGTTAGCACTGTCGCCTCACAGCAAGAAGTTCCGGGTTTGATTCCCAGGTCGGGTCAGGGGATTTCTGTGGAGAGTTTGCATGTTCTCTCCGTGTCAGCATTGGTTTCCTCTGGGTACTCCCGGTTTCCTCCAACAGTCAAAAAACAAGCATTAGGTTGATCGGAGATATAAAAATTGTTCAATAGCTACGCATGATCCCCGTAGCGATACGAGATGGAGTAATACCTGGCAACCAACTCTTTAGAAATCACTTGCTGAGATACTTTGGAGATTGGAAGCGGTCCACAGAGCATCCGAGAATCGGATACGACTGGAAATGGATTAACAAACATGTATTCAACTAGAGATATTTTTGGGATTAGTTTTTACTTTCCTTTAGAAATAAAAAGGCATGCATAGATCTGATGAATACAGTACAAAATAAAGACAAAATCAATACAAGATATTCACAAATACGGTAGTTTAATTTATTCAAAATATTAAAAGAAAACTTCAGAATTTGTCTTTAGTTTTATGAACCTAGTATTGGGAAATGTATCACATTGTGAGTCGTGTATAATTACATTCCTATATTATTTGTGAATGAGTAATGCTAATAAAATACTTTATATAGGTTAATAACTAATGGTCTCTTGTTGTATTTTGCAGCATTCCTGCTCATATGTAGTAGCAGGGCAAAGCCAGATGGAAAGGACAAGAAAGTGAAACAAGGTACATAAACTTAGCAACAGTGTAAGCAGCATTCTTACATACACATGATTTTTGCTTTATGGTAAAAATGGGTCTATTCTACGGGTTTCCTTGCTACAGTTGTGCCAGATATAGAATGTGATGTGCGTGCGGGGAAGATCAACCACCCCGAGTTCATTGTTCGGTGCCCTTCTAATTGTCGAGAGTCCAAAGAGCGTATTTATGGGACGAATGTGTATGCATCCATATCCAGTATCTGCAATGCTGCTATTCACAGGTAGGACTGAACACACAGACTCAACACAAGTTAGTTTCTAGGCGTCATGTCGAGCAGTGGTCGGGGGGCTCTATACGCTATATGGTCCACAACTTTCAATTGACCGGCCGGCCTCTTAACTAGATCAAAGTTGCAGTAATAAAGATGAAAGCTGACGGATGTGGACTGTCTTGTGAACCAAAGCAAACTCGCACAGTTCATATTAAATTAAAACGTCAAGGCAATATAACAGATTTTTAAAAATAAATAATGTCTACGTGTATTGTATTTTACCCGGATTTTTACCCTACGTGTATTTCCAGTCGTTTCCTACTCTTGGATCCTCTGTGGACTGCTACCGGTCCCCAGAGTTTCTCAGCAAATGTTTTTATGGAGTAGGTTGCCAGGTCTTTCTCCAACCCTGTATCACTATGGGATCTTGTGAATCTACAGGACAATTTTCACATCTCCGATCATGTTTTTGGATTGTGGGAGGAAACCGGAGTACCCGGAGGAAACCCTTGTTGACACGTAGAGAACGTGCAAACTACCTAGAATCAAACTCTGGACTTCTTGCTTTGAGGTGACTAGTGCTAACCACTTAGCCACTGTGCCGTATGTCTACATAATCATTTTTAAACATACAATACATTTGTAATACATGTACACATTTTATTTATTTAGTTTATTATTTCGTCTATGGTCTGCCCTTTTGAAACACAATACAGTGTTATAATAATCTTTGGTTAAAAACATTTAATATAGAGCGTTCTGCATAAATGTTCATGATTCATCTTATGTCCATCCATGACCTAAGATTTTAAGATAGACTAAGATTTTAAATAGTTGAATATTTATTCCACAGTTAAAAAAATTTAATTGTTACATTCATCAGAATAAACAGAAATTCTGAATTGTTTACTCATAGTTGTTTATGTATTTATCAGCTCTTTTACTCTCTGTTTTACCAAAACTGGACTGGTTGTCAGACACTTATACATACACATATTAAATACATATTTTCAGTAGCGCAAGGTAATCTAACTTGCTTGTCTTTGGACTTGTGGAAGATGACCGGCAAAAAAACGAATGGCAAGGGAAATCATAATGAATCTCGTGGTTTGGTCATTATATTTTAGGTCGTATGATGTATGCACAATAATGACTAGTTTGTTGTATCCTGTAGTGGGGTCATAACAAATACAGGTGGAAAGGTGATAGTGAAGAAGATGGCAGGTCAAGCAGTTTATAAGGGCACTTTTGCCCACGACATTCGCTCGCTTTCCTTCAACAACTGGAGAGAGTCTTTCACAACCTTAGGTAATGTAGTTGGAACCTTTTTTTCAAAGATGCGTAATTGTAACAAACGTTTGAACAAAAGCTGATAATTTGTAAAATTTTGCTGAAATTTCAGTGGGCAAACCAAAGAAAGGAGTGATTTACCCCTCCACCCTGGACTACATTGTTTCAAAACCAGTAGTCAAGCCAAGTAAGGGAGCATCTCAATACTTCATTAACACACCTTTTCTAAGTTTGAGTTTTCTACATTGATGATTGATATTGAACAACGACCTAAAAAAACTATGAATGATCACACATGAAATTATTAATTTATGTATTAAACAAAATAATCCTAAACAAATCACTAAACCCCACGACTCTCCACACCAGCACTGACAAGTACAGCCAGGATCAGACTTAATTAGTGCTTCGCTCTATGTTAGATCCTCCAGCACTCCTTTATCATCCATTAGAGGTCATGGATCCAGCCGTAACCTTCCCTCCAGCTGTCATGTCCAGGTGTGCCTGTTGGGTACTCGCCCAATTGCTGGCACTATTGAGAGTCAAATTTACCAGAATGAGCTCCCCACCTTGGTGGTTTTACTCTTAGTAAGTGGTTTGCATTATTTCTTTTAATATTAGTTTTTGGGGGCTAAAACACACAGCTGTATGGCAACTATATTCACTGCAGCATTTTTCCCAACTCAGTAACAGATGTACCAAATAACAATCCTTAGTTCAAAACCAAAAAGTAAAGAGCACAGGTTGTGAAATGTACTTTAAGTACAAGATCAGATAAACTATGTAGTTGCTTCATACCTTGATTATACTGTGTTGTTACCTTAAATCAATTCTAATGCTGGAGGGGACAGTAGGTGAATTTCTTAGACTGTGTGTTTTCTTCTGATTCGGTCTGAAGGTTGCCATTAAGTTTTAAAATGAAAACCCTCAGTAAAAATATTAGAATAACAATGGAGCGTGCACGCTTGTAGTTAAAGTAGTCGCACTCTGCACATATGGTGATTTGATGTTTACATTGTGTTTACATATGTTTGTTCATGATCCAACATCTAAAGGAATTCATTATTCTATTTATCAGCTAAAATCTACAACAATGACCTTTCTTGCTTGTTGCCATACCGGAGGTTAAACACAACCGCGACAGAACCCTCAGAAACTTGACACCCCCTAGTGTTGTGGTGGTGAAGATCTTGACACAGAACATTAAAAGGAAAATGATGGTGTTGAGGCAACGGCGTTGTCTTGCAGTATAAATCAGCCTTACTCTCTAAAAAGTGGGTGGAGGAATCTGTGCCCCAGACTGAGTTGGTTTGACAGTGGAATGCAGTTAAACACTGCTGTAACTGTACGAGTTATTTTCCTTCTTGCCCATCTGCTTTTTTAAAGGTCAGAAAGATAGAGTGGTGCCAGCCACCACCGCGTTGCCTGTGACAGCGGCTCCGGAGCCAGTTCAAACAACCACAGCGGAACCAACAACCACCACGACCACAAGCCCACCACAGACCACCATCCCCACGACTACTACCACTACCCTCGCCAAGCCACGAGCTGCAGTACATAAAGTTCGAGAAGCAGGTCAGCTTGTGGTTTTTATTACCAGTGGTGGAACACAGTAAAAGATGCCCAATGTTAAGGGCATGGTCATATTAGAAACTTGCAGTTTGAGTCAATCTTCGAGCACTCAGACCGAGACGATGCCGAGATGAGATGTTTATTTTTAATTCATCTTAAACTTATTACCTGAGTGAAGGTCAGAGTTCCATCCAGACCACATTGAACTACACGCTGATATGCATGCTGTTTACATAGCTGGAAAAAATATCCACTAATACTGGCTGAAATACCTGAACGTAAACATTTCCTACAGTTTCTAACCTTATTTGTAAATATTTAAGATATTTTATTTACTGACTTTACTGGCTGGTTGTCTGAACGACACTTTAACAGCAGCTCCGACACCAGATTAACGGATCAATCATTTCTCATGTTGCTTGTGAAATTGCTTGTTTCTTGCACTGACCAGCCCCTGTTCCATTTAAATACCGTACATCATTCACTTCTGACCTCTTGATTCTTTAAAATGATCAGTTATAAATGTGTTCCCTGTTATACGGGTTCAGCACTTCTGAAGGTTTCTGAATCACTTCTAAATTTTAAAAACAAATGACATAACCAACTTGTAGCCGCTAATTCATTGTTGCATGCATGTTGCATTTTTCAGACACCATCTATGACTACGACTTCTCTGTCTCTAACCAAAATATAAATAGACCACTGAAGCCATGTTGTCATTTTGTAGTCGACGCCATGTTGTTTATGTTCATGTTTGGTGTTCCGGATCTGAAGAGATTTTGAATGGGAAAAATGAATTCTATGGTTTTTTTTAAACAAAATGATCTCTGTCATGTTCTGTAGTAAATAAATAATTTTTATATGTATACATTTCTCTCCAGAGCTTCACAGGATTTGCTGAATTATGACATTAGTTAGAGTCGCAATAAGAAAAAGCCTAACTTTGAGCTAAATGTTATAAGACACGGAATTGACGTCATTAGATGAGTGATATGAGAATGCAGAGAGTGTTAAATGCTTGTGCTAATGCTGTGTGTAGGCTTTATAATTGTTTTTTATACTGTGTTAGCTAGTTTGACTGATAAACTGCTGAGTAATACAACCGCTAAAGCTTGTACTACTACTTGATCAGTCGCCTTATCGGCGGTGTAGCTCAGTGATATATAACACAGTGTAACTGGTGCGCAGTTATACAGTGCATAATATATGCATGGAGTTCTCATGTAGCATTATTGTCATTATGACTCTAGCAGGTCTAGTAGAAGATGTACACGTGATAAAACATATAGGTTTCCGAACATATTACTTACTTACTACAGAACATGATGGAAACGATTTTGTGACAACCCATTCATCTTTCTCATAGAAAAATCTTTTTAGATCCGTACCACCAAATATGGTCACACAGAGAACTACAAATTAATGCACCACTTCAGTAATTATGTGCATAGAAAAATGGTGTTTGAATGAGATGTGCATGTGCTTGAATGGATGATGCACCAACAGTTTCTTCTTTAGGCATGAAAAGCATGTCCGTATTATTTTCTTTTGTCCTCTGATCCAGGCAGAAGTCACCCATACCTCATTGCAGTAGCTGCAGCATCCAGTGCTCGTAAGTCTAGTAAGACATCAATAGCAAGTCTGAATAGTGTTTAAACACATATTTATATTTAGACACCGTTCAAACATTTATTTAGACAGCAGCTATGTTCCTGTAAGTATTTAAATTTACCAATTGATAAAGGTGAAGAAATGTGTGTTAAAATTGCTATTGTGGAGGCTATTGGTAGAGTTTGCTGGGATTATACTGTTAAAGATAACTGTCTCTATCCAATGTTGTCTGAATGCCCATGTTAATCTACATGAATCATTCTATCTCAACATTGGCTATAGGACAGACTCCAACTAGCCAAGGAAAAGGACTTCCACAAGGTAGGTTCAGGTTTATTTTTAGCACAAAATACTTCTTTTCTAACCCGATCTGTTACCTGATCACACTAAACTCTGCATGTTACTGTCCAAATATGTCCAAAGCATTTAGAGGTGGCTCCACTTATGCCAGTCGATTTTTACCACGTATCAATCCAGGTAAGCACATTTCTCATTAAGATTGCTATGGTTTTGGTTTTGATTACCAATAACTTAATAGCCGGTATGTTATTGATGTAGTTTTGTTGGCTATCGATGGATTTTACAATAAGAGCAAGCCATTAGAGGTTAAGGTAACCTGTAACCTTACACAGCCTAGTAGTATGTTGTACTGTTCTGACCATGTATTAAATTATAAGGTGGGCGATATAACAGTTTGTTTTTAGGTTGACAAAGTTTTTTTTCATACAGGTTTTGCGAAATTGATGTCTACAATTCTATTTAACCCAATAAAGCCATACTGAGAAGACATGTTTGCAGGTAGTCGTTTTAATATTTCTCCAGATCTTTGTTTTGTATTTGGTTGCAGGTCAACGCAGGCCAGAGATGAGTACCAACATAAGGAGACAGCCATCACCTCCTGCTACCTCAAGTATGCAACAGTAATACTTATGTAATTACATATAGATTTAAATTGTAACCAGATTATTATTACAGTAATATTTTGTATATTTTATATTCTATACATTGGGCAGTTGAGTACCAAGATGAACGTTCATATTTTGAAGATAAAAATGACATAAACAACTTAGACAAATATGTTTACTTTTTAATGAAATAAGCCATTACTGGTATATTAATATGTAATGATGGCAATTATGAGTTTATATCAATTATTAAATTTGAAGTATGTTATTCAAAGGCTGAATCTATTTAAATTTCTTAACTTTTTAAATTCTATTAGAAGTGGTAAAGTTGGACGATACATTCAGGACTGGCACAGGACTTGTAGCTTATCCAAACTAAGCAGATTGTTACTTCTAAAAACTTCTAAAACCAGGAAAGTGTTTTCCATCTACTTCCCATGACCGGCCACATGAGTCAAAACTAGCTAGAATGTTTCTATACTGTGTGTTACTTTTATTTTCTGTTTTCATTCGTTTTAAGAGCCAGACAGTAAAAACAGAGAGGAATTTTTGCTCATCTATCCACGTCAGCTACCGAAGTCCTGCTGGGCTTTCATCTCACTTGCCTTCAAACCAAATGGCCCCTGCAAAGCAATGAATGTAAATGTATCATTTTAAGATGAATCTTGATGCTACTTTGTTTTACATTGTCTCTCAGCTTTCAACCGGGTCCAGCCAGTACAGCCGGTCCAGCCTGAAGTGAACCAACATACCAGCCACTCCAATCCTGGTGTGTTTATATATGCAGTTTTTCATAATTACATATACTCATATATGTAGCAGACATGATCTGGTGTTTAGAGAACTGTGTTTGTGATTGGAAAGTTGCCGGTTTGATTCAGAGAGTTGGCAGATCACGACTGAAGTGCTATTCAGCAAGGCACCTGACATGTTACTGCCATTGTGTTCCTAGAAATATTCACTTTACAATGGTCATTACAAGCACATCCAAGCAAAATCAAATATTTATTGTTAGGGTTTAACTGTAAGGTTGGTGTTGTGCCTTTATATTACCCAAAACATAAGGCTGGAATAGAATAACTATTACTATATAATATATAGAATAACTAATACTAAGAACTAAATCTTGTGAATTTGGCGAAAAAATGTATAATATTTGATGTATTTATACTCAACCTGCTTTGCAGAATCACATTAGCCACTTGTTTAGACAGAAAGTTTTACCCAGAGCTCACCAGTGTCCACAGCCCATTTTAGAATTTGTGGTTTAACTTTGCAGCATAAAAAAAACAAACCAGTAACCAGCGGATTCTCTAGACCCATACTTTAAGGAAAATAGCCTGTCCTGACAGCACATAAACAGAGACATAAAGAATATGTGCCTCTGCGAAGCATTCTCATTTTAATGGCAAATTAAAATTTTGCTTATAAGATTATAAGATTTTGCTTATAATATGTTGCTAGTCATGCTAGTCCAAAACCCTGTATTCTATGTTCAAGCAGTCTGCCGTTCCCATAAGCTCTGTAGCATTATCTCAGTGGCATTGGATTTGAGTTGGAGCCAAAGGAGCTTAGCCATCTATTGGAGACAAAACAACCATGCATCGGTGTATCTTCCACCTTACAAAACTACTCAACATATCTGCGTGTTTAATGGCCCGGATGTTAAGTCCTCTAAAAAGGTTGTGAAAGGGTTAGTTTTCCATTTTGTGTCAATAGACTCAGGTACATTGTTTCAAATCTAGTGTACAGCGGACTTGGACTGTAGCTGTTATTGTTACTCTGATTGTTTAAAAAAATCTGCATTTGTCTGATACTTTAACGAATTATAAAATGTTTTTTCTTCTTAATCATGAATTTATTATGATTATTTATTATGAATTGATTCTTCATTATTTATGTTTCATACTAAACAACAGACACAATCTGTAAAAGAATGAGGTACTGATGATGCTCAGGTGGCACCATGTGATGTGTCATTAGCACACTGGTGTTTTGACTCGCATATCCAAACTTATAAGGAAGTTGGGGTCAGAGCGCAGGGTTGGCCATCGTACGGAGCTCCTGGAGCAGTGAGGATTAAGGGTCTTGCTCAAGGACCCAACAGTGGCTGCTTAGCAGAGTCTGGATTTTGAAACCACAATCTTCTGGTTAATAGCCCAAAGCTTTTCCTCTGCTCTCTGGCAGGCACCATTGGCCAATGCCAAAAATGACATAATTGGCTACTGCTAAGAGAGATTTTAAGTCTGCTATGATGGCAAAATAATAACTTGAACAGCAGTAAAGAGCAAGAAACTAAATTTATATGGGAACAATGAACAATCCAAAAAGGTTAGAAGTCGCTTGAGACCAGTTACTCATAAATAATAATAAAAAGAGTACATAGGTTGATAACAGTATGGATCATACATATTAAACCTTAAATGTTTTTTTTATTATGTCAGGACAATTTTACGTGATATTTAAAAACGTTCCATATTTATCTCTATGTTTAAAAGAATGTTCTCTTTAATCTGTCCATTTAGCTCTTGCTAGAAGGAAATGGCCACATCCTGCTTACGCTCAACCAGACTGGTTTTCTGGACCCAGAAGACCAACAGGTACAGGCGTACCATTATTCAAAAAATACATCCAGTGTATGGCTTAAAGTTTGTAGACACCTTTCCTTTTTTAAATATAAAACAGATCCTTGAATAGTCGTATGTCTATAATTAACTTTAACCAATGCACAGTTTGACTTGGTCTTTTCCAATATAATTAAACAGGATATAGTACATCACTGTCAGGTGTCATGATTCTTTTAGTCATACTGCCATGGATAATTGAAATCATAAACATTTATGGAAAATGAGTAAATAACTTCAACACACATACATGCCTTAGCCTCTCCGTAACCACACTTAAGTCCCACACTTACCTCTTTGTTCAGAAATTAGTAACTCTGAGCCAGATACAAGCTACACCTGGAGTGACGACACCGTGGATTCAGGTAAGACTTGTACATGATAAGCTTTGGGAGAGGGGGGTGCTCTGATTTCTCATTGATGCTGCAGTTACGGCCTCTATTGTCAGGTCGAGGTATGGTTAAGTTGTAGTATGTGACCCTTTTTAAAGAATTTAGAAACTGTATCTAGCAGGGCATCAACTACATGCATGTCAGTTTGGGTGAATGCTAGTCTGCCGCTTTTCCGGACACACTCTGGTAAAATTGTTATACATTTATACATTTTGACATTCCAGGGTGTACTAATGTACACAGTGTATGTCGCATATGTCGTATGTCATACAACTTCTTTATATGAACATTTGTCATGTGTGTCATATGCATGTACATGCAGTCAAGATCAAAAGTTGACTTAACTTGTCTGGGACATGAATGCCGTAGAGGTTTAGGTATATAATTGCATATTATTATTATATAATTGCATATTATTATATTATTATATATATTTCAATTATAAATGCAGCATAATTATTTTTAAAAGTGTGAGGTGCTGGGCAGTTTTATATTGTAATATAATATCGTGGCATGCCATCTTTCTATTTGGTTAAATATGAATAACTTTTAAAGAATAATGCTCTAGTAAATTATTAATAATTAGTAATGATGATTAATTATTTATTATAATATTTCATTATTATTTATTTTACTTATGTATTTTCATGTTTCAATGTCCATGGAACGTCTAATCACATCTAATGGCATTCTTGTTTCTTTACAAGCACTAGGCAACTTTTGAAGTGTTTACAGCAGAGGAAAAACATTCATTTAATCATTTTATTTATTTAAAATACTTCCAAGTTTTTATATAAACTTTTTACATATGAAAAAAGGAGTTGTACTCATAAGAATGAACAAAGATACTTTGTATAGACAAAATGTCTGTTTTGGATCCCTCCTACTGCTCTTTCATTTACCACAATGTCTAAATGTTGTGATAAATGTGTGATCATTATTGCATGTTTTCAGCCAGACATTGTGTGTAAATGTATATATACAAGGGAAGTGTTTAAATAAATGTTAACAGACTGGTTATATGCTTGTGCTTTTCCTCACTGTTTACCCTAAGCATGTTTGTTTCTTTACTGTCCATGTTAAAAATCAATAGGTATGAACATATGTTTCAGACAACATGGACATTGAGTGCATTGTTATGTATAATGCACCAGACTGGACTTTCTGAAGTATTTGGCTATTTTCTTGCAGCTCCAGAATCAAGGCCAGATATTTCAGAGTATGAGCGCTGGTATCATAACTATAGACCGCACCGTAAGTGAGCTTTCATGTTCCAATCAAGAGGGCGCTTGAAGGTTCTGTGTCTGTATGAGGGTGGTGGACTTGTCACTTCTAGTGCAAGTATGACTTACTGGGGATAAACTCTCTGCTTTCTGTGGATCACTGATGGGAATTATGGCTCTTGGATGGGATCCGGATCCGTTCTAAAACTTGGTTCTTTGCTTATTTTTATTCAGGCAGAGAGAGGCGGTACTTCATATTATATCAAGTAACTTAATATCATTTCACAGCTGGGTTTAACATTTAGGTTTTCGTTTAAAAAAACAAGTTAATTGACTTTGGAAAGTTTCATTCAGGTGATTTCTGTGCTTTAAAAGATTAGCAACATAAACGTAATGAAATCTAATTTAAATTTATTCTCAAATGATTGGTTTACTGCAGTTTCTCGCTTTCTCCAAGTTGTTGAAGGGCATTACTAAAGATATTTTAGGATTGCAACTCGATAAGAACAGCTCTCATCATAAATGATTGAGTACTCATGCAAAGCCAAATTTTTTTGTAAAATAAAGCAGTTAAATGGGTCCCAGAAGTGTGATTTAGTTCCTTTGTTCATTTTAAAGAGCTATTCAATAAATTCGGATAATTCGTGAATGAGATTCAGTAGTAGACCCATCACTGCTGTGAATAACTTTTTAGACCACAAAATCTTCTACAGGTCTTATGTGAAGAGCAAAACAATTACAGTATTATACGTATCAATACAAAAACATTTATTCCAAGGCATCCAGATTACTAGAAACTGTAACTTTAAGTGGCATATAATTTAAACAGGAACATAAAATGCAGGAACAACTATTATTATAAACATTTGTTTTTCTTTGTATAAGCCTGCGTTTATATTCTTAGCAGCACCTCGGCCAGCAGGTACCGACAGTGGATACAAAGCTTCTTCTGAAGGCAGCAACATGAGAGGTACATCATTGTGTTACATAAGATTAAACTAGTAAACTTTAGTGAATTTCGCCAAGTATTGTATCTGAGTCTTTGAAAGAGAGATCGCCACACTATTGCCATCCAGGTAGGTTAATCATCCTGAGTTTCAGGATCATCTATGAGGAATAACCTTCACTTAAAGAACTTGTAAATCAATAATTGATGCACAAACAATCTAGTGATCTATGTCTGTTCTGGGGCTTTTCTAGCTATTATAAAGTACACAGAATAGTGGCGTTTTGCCAATGTTGGTAAGAATTTCATGCTGCTGTACGTTTGGTGCCGTGGTTAGTACAGCATTGTATTTTGCTTAGACACCAGCAGATTGTATGGTTCTAGTCATGATTGGCTTTCTGAGTTTGGAATGTCCAAGTCCTGCAGTGAATTTGTGGCCATGCTTGGCTATTATTTCCCAATAAATTTGTCCAGAACTAACCAGGACAAAAGATTTGGTTTGTTTGCCATGAGCATTCCACATGCATACATATTCGTCCCTTGTCAGCATAGGTTACTTTTCGTTTTTTTGTTTAATGTTATTATTGCTTGAATGGTTGACACTGCGGTGCAGTGATGTGTGTGATGTTAATGTCACAGTGGAGCCGCTGGAGGCGTGGAAGCAGGATTCCAGTGCTCTTGACTCAGGTGATGTGACTTGCATTGTTCGATCTTCTCTTTCTTTCTGCCTCCATTGCAGCAAATAAACTTTTGATTCAAATATTCACACCTCCACATGCCCTTTCTAGGAAGTTGAATTTGACAACATTAACCCTACGCTTTCTCTTCCTTTTTTTTGCCGTCCTCTCCAGATGTTAGTTCTCGAGAGCATGACTCGGGACCCAGAGTTCCAGATGTGGTGATGTCAATGGGAAATCCTAGTAGGTTCACGCTCATTTATACATTCTTGCTAAATATAGACAAGATGGTGAAAGTGTGAAAAGTGAGATTTAATCAGTTTAATTAAATTGTATGCTGTAGCCACAAATCAATTTTAACTTAGGTTCTGCAGGTCTTAACAGTAGTAGCAAGCTGCTGCAATTCACTTTGACCATGTTTATTGGCTTGAGAGCGACATTAAACCCCTACAGAGATTGTGCAAATGTAAATCAAGAGCCTGCACAAACAGATTAGATCCAAGATCGGAGCCAAGAGAACTGACAAGCAAACATTATTCTCTAGTTTCTGCTGTTTCAGCAAAGGTTAGTGTAAGAATAAAGAGAGGAAGAGTAGGAGATGCTTGGATAACCAGACTTTTCTGACATTCAGCAGATGTTTTAACAAAATCAGCCCACAGTTGTGACAGTAAAATTAGGGATTATTGATTTGTTCAGTGGTGGTGGTGCAAATAGCAAACTTCAATTTAATTAACTTGTTTATGTTATGGCTTGCATCAAAAAAGAGCATGTACTGTATGACCAATAAAACAAACCCACTGTTACTATTTCTATTTAGAGCTCTAGAACAAATTTCATTCCTACGTTTCCGGGAAAACGTATAAAATATACATTATGGCAACCCACGTTCAAACCTTTCTGACAAACCTTACATCCTTCACAAGAAACTGTGTTCATGTCCAATTTGCTGTTATAACTAAATGTAGTGGCAAAGCTTTCATTGGTTGACTTGTTACTTTACTTTGTTTGCATTGTGTTTCCATAAACATGCCCTTAATTGTGATCATTATTGTGATATTTTTAATTGATATACTATACAGATTTGTATGTCATTTCAGATTGTAAAGTTGATATCGCTTTTCTTATGGATGGCAGCTGGAGCATTGGAAAGCGGCGCTTCAAGATTCAAAAAGATTTTCTGTCTGAGGTTTCCCAGGTCATAAACGTGGGTATAAATGGCCCCATGATGGGTATCATCCAATATGGGTAACACACTTTTCATTTGATCTGCCTAACAATCAGATTTGCTGCAAACAAAAGTATGATAAAGCATGATTGTGTTTTTATTTAAACAAGGGATGAGCCTGTGACTGAGTTTGGTTTGCGTCAGTTCTCCAGTTCCAAAGACCTAAAACCTGCTATTGACAAGATAATCCAAAAAGGAGGTCTCTCCAATGTGGGTGAGTAGAAATCTGATTATATCTTAATGTGCTTGATCTTGTAGTTATTTTTATGTAGAAATAAGTTTTAAATTAGATCAGTTCTGTTGGTCAGCAAAACAACCCTGGTTGTCTCAAACTGTAGTGTGAGGGAGTGAGTGCAATACCCATAGTGTAACCCACCTCCTGTGGCCAGTGTTCTCACAGTGTTCCCAGTGTTCACCTTTAAAAAGATGGATTGTCTTTAAACCCCAATGAAAACATTACAGACCTTTCTAAATGCCACAGGATGGTATATCTACAACTGCGCTTTAATTAAGCCTTGTTCAGAAGAGTCGACATTTGTCTCTTTGGTTATACAGTGTAACAGCTTTGCACAGCTAGATTAAGAAATATGTGTACTGTAAAATGAAGTCTGTTTACAGAGCATGTTTAATTACAGACGACTCATGTCCAGTTTGGATCAGTATGTCTGTGAAAAATCGTCCCAGTTTTTCAATGTTCTTGTGTTTTGGCTCTCACTTGTATGCAATAAAGTGTTAGCTTGTATTTGTAGTGATTAACTGTTTACCGACAAGCAGTTTTATGGCTTTTCTAAGCTCATGTGTTTATACTGATTTCTACATTATGCCGGCTTTAACTCAAGTGGTGTTCGGATTATAACTTGTTGGAATATCCAGGATTTGACTTTGCAATGATTGGAGCTTTCTCGTCGTGTATACATGTCCTTGCATGCCGTCCGATTGCTGTGCGATAGTAGAAGTGCTAATGATAGTCGTTCCCGAACATCTGATTCTTTTGAACGACTTTTTCAAATGAACGGAAGGAACCGGTTTCTTTGTACCGCTGGCATGCGGAGAGCTGTGCTCACGGAGTCATGTACGAAGTTGTGCTCTGGTGGGTCTCCCGGTCTCATGTTGCACCTATTTCAAAATACAGATAAAAAGATCAGACAGTCCACTGGAAAAACGAGTATAGTGGACATTAGGAGCTTGAAATTCATTTTCATCCACTTTCCCACATTTTGGTGATGCGAAACTCAAACTTTTCCACCTTGTTCAAGCATGAAAACATTAGTTGTGATATTTGGGACTTTTTTTTATTATTTTGAACTTGAATTTTGAACATTTTGAAGTGCATCTTAAAAAATCGCCAAAGAAATGGATGGAAAAATGTTTATTGACTTAGTGCCAAAAATTACTTGAAACGACACCACACCAGCTCCACCACCACCTTTGTGTAAGTAAATGTGTAGGTCTTCCCTGTATCACCTCATGATTTTGGAAAACCAAAATATAGTCATTATAATTAATTAGCTGGTTAACTTATCTTCTAGCCTTGCAGTTTGTTTGGGAATCGATCTTTTGGGTTTTTAACAATGTAAAAGGCTGTAAACAAAACCTCTATATTCATTGCAGTTGTGCTTTGGGAGACTAAACTACACTTATATCTCACATTCAGACTCGAAACTTTAACAAAAGTGTAAAAAAGAGCAGTATGCTAACAACGATGCTACATTCAAAACGACTGTGTGGTGGAATCGCGGCTGTTTGGCAACGTGTCGAGTGTTTATGTGCTGCCTCCTTGTGGTCATTCAGGGAAAGCGCTTTCTTACATCAACAAACAGTACTTCAGTGACGCTAATGGAAACCGTGGGGGTGCGCCAAATGTTGCTGTGGTTTTGGTGGATGGCTGGCCCACTGATAAAGTCGAGGAGGCCTCAAGACAGGCGAGAGAGTCTGGGATCAACATCTTCTTCGTCACCATTGAGGGCCCAGATGACAATGAAAAGCATAATGTGGTTGAACCCAACTTTGTAGACAAGGTAACAATTCACTTTTTTGACTGTTGTCAGTTTATAAGCCCTTTTAACAATTGACTTTTAAAGATTGATGTATGTACAGCTCATTTTCCTGTTTTAATTTAATATTCTAGTAATGAAAATAATGCATCAGTTTTTAAACACATTAATGTTTAAACTATAATGTGTTTCTACCAGCTTTGCACACTTAGACTGAGGACACCATGGACACAAGTCCATTCTTAAAGATTATTCACAATTGGTGTGTTGATTCACTTCCAGGCCGTGTGCAGAACCAGTGGTTTTTACTCGCTGCCGGTTTCGAGCTGGTTTGCACTTCGCAAAGCGACACAGCCTTTGGTGAAGCGCATATGTGACACAGACCGGCTAGTGTGCAGTAAGACATGCCTTAATGCCAACGACATCGCTTTCGTCATAGACGGATCCAGCAGCGTGGGGACGGGCAACTTTCGTACTGTGTTGCAGTTCGTGGCAAATGTGTCACGTGAATTCGAGATATCAGACACGGACACACGCATCGGGGCTGTGCAGTACACTTATGAGCAACGGCTCGAGTTTGCCTTTGGTCAGCACAACACGAAGGCTGATGTGCTAAACGCCATAAGACGCGTTAACTACTGGAGTGGCGGTACCAGCACGGGCGCTGCCATCACCTATGCGGCAGAGAAACTCTTCAGCAAGTCCAAACCTAACAAGCGGAAGATTATGATCGTCATTACTGATGGTCGCTCCTATGATGATGTGCGTGCACCTGCTTTAGCAGTGCACCGATCAGGTAAGTAAAACATCCCATTTTATGCAAGCCTGTACCAAAACACAGAAACAACACAGTGAATAATTTTCAAAACCATTTCCAACTGTTAAATAAAAAATTGTCATATTTTGCCAGGTGTAATTGCCTACTCCATTGGCATTGCATGGGCCGCACAGGACGAACTAGAATACATTGCCACGGACCCAGACAAGGATCATTCCTTCTTTGTGGATGAGTTTGACAACCTCTACAAGTATGTGCCCAAGATCATACACAACATTTGCCACGAATTCAACTCTCAGCCTCGGAACTAATCAAGGAACGAACTGAGTTTGACCAGACAGGGTGAAATTGGTTGGTGTTATCTAACCTTGATAGGATCAGAAAAGTCAAGGGGACATATTTATCACGGTACTCATAACAGTTTATTTTTTATTTAATCTAAAAAGACCTGTTTGGGCTTTAACAGCTTACTAAGGGAGACTTGGAGGACTTCCAGTGTCTTAAGGTTAGTACATTTTTCAAGCACAGAGATTTTGCAGGGGGCTTAAAAAGCAAGCTTTGATGTTTTTAGTCTCTATTTTATGGAAGCTGTGCAGAATGCAAGGCTCCACTAAATGCACGCTGAGATGTGATGAATGTGCGAGTCTGGTTTCTGTAGATCACATGACACAGTGCAAGTATAACGATCCTCTAAGACATAGACATATGGCAAAACTGCTCGCTATATATACTTAAACCGAGGTGCTATAGATGTTTTATTGCCTAAAACACAAGTGACATATAAAGAAAAGCCATATGATCTTAAGCTTTATCTGCTCATGTTTTTTCAAAGTTATTTTTGTATTAAACACATCTTTTACATGCTTTCGTGTTTCTGCTCAGGCAGTTGCAAAGTAAGCACAAAATCAGATCTGCATAGTCAGCTTAATTAATCAACATAAGAAAAGTTTGAAATGCAAACACTTAATCGTGTTTTTGTTTCTAAATCAAGATTTATACAATTCTTAGTCGGTGTCGAAGATGAGACATGAACCCTTATTTATTGAAGTTGCATAAAGCACAGATCCATCTGTCCATATTGATGTCAGAACTATTACTAGGATTATGCATCCAATTTTTATACAATATCCAAACAAGTTATAATCGGAACTAAATTTATTGATGCTTCGTATTTACATGTACATTAAACATGTCATAATTGTAAAAGGGTATAGTAAAACATCCTGGATACCAGAGATGAAAGAAAATGGAAATATTTATATATAAAAAAAGAGATTACAGATAAAATGTAAAAAGGAAATTATTACAAAAGGACAAAAATGTATATTAAATCAAAGATCTGATATTTCCTATCTGTTTTCTGTTTGGTCAAAAATCAAGGTTTGAAGTCTAAGGTCTTTTATAACTGAGGTCATAGTGTTATGTAGGCAAATGTTTACAGATGTTAAACTACAGACAAACAATGACATGTTACGTGTCATGATTAATAAGCAAGAATGTCAGTTTGGTGGCGTTGTTTGCTTTTATTAATTACTTACTCAAGCTCAGATTTATAAATTATTAATAACAATGACTAAAATGGTAGTGTCCTTATGGAAATTATTTTTCATTTTGATCTGATGTATCTTTAAACGCCCTTGATTTTCAGTTGTGCAATCCTGCCTTAAATCCAATGTTGCGTGAATTATTATAATTATTATTTATATTTATTAAAGGATGCATCTTTCTTATCAATCATGTACAAACTTACCTCTCTCTAGTTCATTTTGTTAATCAATTTGGATATTTGAAACGATAGGGTTGTATTTTAATGACAAGACAGTGGTCGTTGGGAACCCCAAAGTTCCAGGCAGTAGAGTCAAGTCGATAGAGCCAAGTGGATATTTGGGCAGAAATAGTTTTTATATCTATTTATAACTATTTGAGCATGAAATTGTTGAGGCAGTACATTTTTATAGGTTTGACTTTACAAAACTTTCATAAATAAGGGTTGTTGACTTTGTTGTATTATTTGATTTATTTTCCTGATATTTAATGTTTTTTTGTAATATGTGATCTTTCTGTACATAAGCACATTAAAATAATGCCTGGTGCCTTTGACTTTGTAAGTTGCAGAAATAAGCGGTTTTCTATGTTATGTTTTTACGTTATTTTTATTAAAACATTATATATGAAAACCTGCAATTGTGGCTTATTCGTGTCTACATGGATTAGTATTACCAACGTTTCAGTGTTTTAATTCCAGACTTCAGCAATGTGTCTGACGTCAAATTCGTTATATTTACATGGTTACCGAAAGGTCACCAACAATTGTTACTTAGCCAGAATGGAGAGGCTGTTTCACAATGTTACAAAATAATACAGAACTTTATTCAACTGTAAATTAGTCGGCTAAAGCTTACACAGATTTCTATTTCAGATTAATCAAAGGAATCTAATACATTTACATTAAAAGTATTTAGCAGATCAAATGCTGTAAAGCATTTAAAGTATACATTTATGTAAAAGAGTAAATTGTTGTCCTGTATACATTTTGAGCAATGAGAGTTAAAGGTCTTGCTTAAGGGCTTAACAGTAGCAACTTAGCAGTGAAAGGTTTGGAACCATTATCCTTCTGATTACTAGTCAGTTGTTTTGCAGTTGCTTGGGTGCGACCCAGGAATCAAGAAGAGTGCTTTGTATGGCTATACAAAAAGAACTCTGTTCAGTGTGCGGTCCAGGGCCTTCATCATGCTGAGACATTAACAGAGGAAAAGACCCTGAATAATTATACTATTTTGATTTGATTTTATTCATAATGTATTTGTTGATCTTATGGTATTTAGGCTGGTAGAGTTGCTGAGATTGGTTAGATGGGTAAGATATTTGTACATTGCTGATATTAATCAAACTTAGTTTTAAAATTGTATCCAACTCACAAAAGAAAGAAAAATCTTATTTTGCTAAAAGAATTTATCATAAGACTTTTATTTTACTTATCCTAGTTTGTGGAAAACTACTGCTTCCATTTAGCTACAAAATTAGTGAGGTCTGACATATTGACTTTAGGTTATGCTAACCATTTTGCCAGGTTTCCTTCAACTGTTACTAAGGTGCTACAGATTATTACTTCACAACACTTCACAGTTTGCACAAAGCTTTCAGACAGCTTCCAGTTTTCAGAAATCATACATATGACTGGCTAAATTATGATTAAAAAGAATGTGTTTCTAAAGATTGTGTGCTTTACTCTTCGACTGACTTATACACATGGTAGGACCAGGATTGTGAGCAACTGCTGGAGCATGGAAACAAAATTCAGAGTAGGTGAAAGATTAAGAGTATTTTAAATGTACTTTTACTTTATCCTAAATGTGTTTTGTTCTAAGAATTATGATGCAATATATTTTGAATCACATTTGTTACTGAGTGAATGAAGACTCACTAAAATCACATTTGGGAAATGCAGTAAACAGGGTCTTTTGTCATTCACACTAACAAGTTAAATTCTATCCATCAATCTATTTTATTTAGGGCCTTGGTGGGACACACACTAAACACTTTAATGGGACAATCTTCAATTAAACTGATTATGTCTTTGAACATGTGGGAGGAAACACATGCGGACATGGAGAGAACATGCAAACTCCATACAGAATGCCTTGGATTGCCTTACCCGCAAAAATCAAACCCAGGATTTTCTAGTATGAGGCAACATTGTTAACCACTAAGTTACCGTGCCGTACAATTCTGAAATTAATTATATTAATATACATTAGTAGTAACATAAACAATTAAACTAAAATAACTTTTCAAATCACTGGCTTATAGAGCTAGTAAATATATTTATGGTATTGTTTGTAATAAATGACACAATACACATCTTTTAAATCATTTACATGTTTTTCTATTAAATTTCATTTGAGAACAATTACAGCAAGATTTTTATCCATTTCATTGAAAAGACACGGCACTACTTTCTGATGTAATATTTACTCAGTACTATTACTACTAAGTACTCAGTACTATTATGAGTACATTGTCAATTAGTAACTTTTTACTTGTATAGGTTTCAGCTTAATAACTTTACACATATTTAAATTGAAATCATCAAACTACAGTATTTTAATTGAGTACAGTATTTAATACTACACTACACTAGTGTTGTCTTTGGTCTTTGGCTATATCAGTAAGTTTGTTCTCATCTTGCTACACTTCTGCCTTCCTCCCCAACTTCATTTCTCATTTTTGTTCAGCCCTTGCAGTGTTGTCTGGATTTGATTAACATGGCCTCGCTGAATGTGCTTGACTAAAAGTCTTCAAAGTGTGCACATTGTCCAAAAATGCACAAGCTGCAGCAGTCCTTCTGTGTTTACAGTGATTTTTTGGGGGGCGGGAGATGACACACAAACATTCCAAAAAATGGGGCCTCAGTCTCCACCCCATCTCCCACCCGTCCTGCTTGGCTGACCCTTTCCCCTCCTCTTTTTCTATTGTGAAATACTCTAACATCGACACACTACATTCGAACACCGTGAGGTATGTCTGAGTTTTTTACTTTTCTCATGTAATATGCTGTTGCTGATGGTAGATGTGTGCTGGATTTGTGAGGATGGGTCAGATATGTTATGTTATCTTGTCTGTAAATACAGATACTGTATGGAACTTTTGCTATGGCTGTCCTGTTATAGCCCTGCAACTGCAACAGAGATTATCAACATGCTGGGGATCAGTGCACAATCTGAATGACTATATTTGACGAGAATGTGAATAAATCTATGAGCGTTCAAAGCGTGCACTTGCAAAATCCACATATATCGAACGGCCAGAAGTATGTGGACATAAATTCATAATCCAAACCAAACCCATGGTAGGGAATTATTGTATGTCTAACCCTCACATTACAGATATTACAGATTTCATTGCATAATCTGTTTTAAAAAGGTCTGTCATTGCATTTTAATTAGTTGCTGTAGGAATCCGTGTTTGAAAATGCTCGATGTTCAGCAGCGTTGTAGTGACAGTTTGGGAAAGCATTTATGTTCAGGATTAATTGGATTTTTTTATGAAGCTCCTGTTTAGTGCCCACTTACTTTCGGTGCAACCTGTCTGGCCCATACTTTTATTTTCTAAATTATGAGTTAAACCTACCAGAAAAATAAACAATGCACCAAAAGACATTACATGTGTGCAACAATTCAAATCATATTAAAATCTAATTACATTCAATCAATTCATCCATTCAATTTATCTGAAGTGAAATGTTTTCCAGTGATGGACACAACTATAGAAAGAGAGAGTGCTAAGGAGTCTGTGGAAACAGGACCAGTCACAAACACTAACTCTCGGACCGGCGGTGCAAAACCTCTCCATCGTTTCCTCAAAGGAGAGCCCAAGATAATTGGGGTAACAGATCATGCAGAACATTCATACAGTGGTTTTAGAAAATTTACTGTTGTGTGGTGGATTTGATTTTAAACAGATTTAAATTTGTCATTTTTGTATACTTTAATCACCCAATTTGGCAAATAACAGCTAATCAGTTTTAAGTCTTTTGATTTGAACATATCTACAAGCTTTGGTCAAGTGGATTTGGTCAATCTTATTATTTATTATAGATTGAACAATGAACACAGATGAACTAATATCTTCACATCTTAAAACAGAGCTCAAAAAACTTGGCACAAAGCCACTTCAGTGTTGTTTGGGCTGTAAACCTTGGACCATTGTTGTGGTAAATAGTAGACTATCAACCCAATTTTGTATTTAAATGTGGTCTGTAGGAGTGAATAGACTTTCCTGTATTGACTGCAGTAATCATGTGCCAACATACTTACCAGTCTCCACAGCACTGTTGCTGGTTGTCCATCCAACAGCTTTTCCCATCCACATGACATATTTAAAAACTAAAATGTATTGTTTCTTTATTTTTCACCTTTGTTGCACAGATACGCTCAAAATCCCTGCATTTCTTATTTATGTACTGACGTGTTGGGTTTTTTTTATCTCCAAGATTGTGTTGCTGTCCATTGGCTTGTGCCTGTTCATGTTTGCAATACCATCGACATCAGTCCCAGTGGATTCATCAGCAGACAATTATACCCCATTTTGGCTGGGCATCTTGGTAAGTTTAGCAGGAAAAAAAATCTGTTTATCTGTGTTTGACAAAGTGGGAAGATGGATTAGAAACTTTATGTTACGTAATTCAATTGAGGGTTAAGGGCCAAACAGAGGCAATGCTAGTCCAGTACCTTAAACACTAGATGACTTCCCCTAACTGTCAATACATTAGTTAGTTATTATTTTAATGTTCAACGGAACTCTAATGTTATTGTTGTGGAAATTTCCTGTAAAAATATAGAGAGACAAACACACAAATACCCTCGAGGTAGCAAACCACCGGATTTAATTCTTGCAAGAATGATCAACATTAATACAAGGCAAAAGTGTTGGAAAAATGGAGCTGAAGTCTGACTTTCGTCCTCAGCTTTTATACATTATTCTTCACACACACATACATAGTAAAACACACCTACATAATTAATCATCCAATCCTCAATGATCCCACGTACACACATACACTTGTTATTTTTCTAGTTTCGGTTGACAATCTAACTTCTTTAGGTTGACCTTGGGCCGCTGGAGAGAGCAGAACTCCCTATTTAGCTACCGGTATGTCTAGGATTAAGCAGGAATAGACTGAACTGACACAAAGTTTAGGCCTTAGGAATAACAAACTTAATTAAATACTATTTCAAAGTAACATAAATCATTAAAATGTACTTACTACTAGTGATGACTAATACAATTTCATATATTAGTAAACATACTAGATGTAATACATTAATTTTCCTCCACAGTTATTTTACAAGACGGTCTATGATTTATAATAAATAATATTATTTTGGCAATGCTTATACATGGGTTTGTTTTGAACCCATTTACACAAAGTCATGGGCGGATTTTCTGGGTTGGCATGGGGTATCAACTGCCACCCTCAAAGAAATCATTACCACTCTAGTTGGCAGCTATGAATTAAAAAAATGATGGCCAATTTGACATGTATGAAGATAATTCTCCAATGTATGATTGCAATAAATAAAGCACGATCCCACCAGTGTGGAAATATGTTGTTTGTTTGAAAAACTGGGTTTCAATCATGCAAAAATACACACCATAGGCCTACAATAAGGCAACATTTTGAGAATAGATTAGCTAATTACACGTAGTGGATTATGTATTTAAGTATATATGCAAATTCAATAAACAGCCCAAGGAATTACTACCTAAAGTTCCCAATGACATTGCTTGAGATGGCCAGGATGACTTTGTCTTTAGACTGGCAAAGAGTATGCCAAAATTCTAGGGTTATTAGCAAGGACTGGCTCCATGCTTAGGATGTACATTCTGCTAAGTTCTAAGAAATTGAAGCAAGCTGAAGTCCAAATTTCATTGTAGTCTTGCACACATCTGTGCACTGGTGTGTATATCGACAACTTCTTGTTTACACTGTTATGGCTGAAATTAGTAGTAAAAAAAGGTAGGCTTAAGTATCTAAAATTCCATTTGTATTTTTACAGTACTCAATCTGTGGTATTCTCTACATATTGTCAGAACGTCAAGTCAGCAAAAAACTTGTAAGTATCTATGATATTGTCGTTATTGTATGTAATTCTTCCAAAGTCATGGGCTTAATGTCTTGTAAACTACCTAAGTAATGAAAGTGCTGTACACAAGGCTTGCTTTCACCATGGAAACAGTGGCATTGTGTGCCTAAATGCATTTTCAAAATGATTTTAGATTCTTGTGGGGTTAGCGACCATTAACCTCTAGAGATAATGCGTACTTATATGAGGACATTACATTTCTGGTTCTCTGCAACATTCTACCTAATTTTTTTTGGCCTCATATGGACACACTGCCCTTACCACCTAGTGGTCATATGACAACA
Organism: Ammoglanis amapaensis; assembly: GCA_028566735.1. NCBI lineage: Eukaryota > Metazoa > Chordata > Actinopteri > Siluriformes > Trichomycteridae > Ammoglanis > Ammoglanis amapaensis. The sequence continues at coordinate 24,447 of JAOUQU010041151.1, forward strand.
TAACACGCAATTAATTGAACACAAGATGCCGACAATCCCACTAGAAAGTTTCTACAGCCAGTCCAGACAAAAACATGAACCATGTAAAAATACTAATCACATTTTATTTTCAAAATTTACTTATTTATGTACAGTAACATGATCACTTGTGTTTATGTATTCTAATGTTTTCAGTTTGTTATTTGTTAGCCGATTGTTTCTTTATTTTAGACCTACTGTCTCCATACGAGGACATGTACAAAGACAAAATTTCATTTTTATGCTTGTTAGGTTCTACTAATCCCAAATTGCTAGACGAAATAAAAACACACATGAGGGAAAAGTCTGGGTCTCAGGAGGTTAAAAATCCCACGGTTTGATACTAATGGCTGATCATAACATTGGTTGAGTTTTAGGGGAAATGTCCATAGTGTCAAAATGTAATGAATCTGTGTGAAAATACAAGCAAAACCATGTCAAACATCGCCAATGGTTTCTTGTACCCCATATGGTCAAATGTGGTGAATGCAGTTTATCTTCACATTCTTTAGTGGGGAACTCTAGAGTTTTCTTAAACCATCTTTATGGGCCTGATTTGTATTCAGGGGCAAAGTCATGGTGGAAAATGCTTTGACATATGTTGATATGTCATATGAGTAGTTCAAATATGAAGAAAATCATACCAATGACTTTACTGATTAGATTGTTTTCTTTGCAGGTAACAGCAAGTTTTGCCCTCAGTATCATTTCAATACTGGGAACCATTTTTGGCACAGTGGTATTCATCAGATCCATAATCTCACTGAATCACTACTATTATTATTTCAGCGATGATCATTTCACTTACGGCGACAAAAAGCAGTTTGTAAGGACTTTTGAAATGCATAACATTCCATATGATGTGAAAGTTTGTGTATTCAAATGTTATTCATCTAACAATAATAATAATCACCTTTCAAAAACCCAGGGTTGCTTGTGTATGTGTAACATTTTAAACTTATTTAATTGTGTTGTGTTTTGCTCCCCAGGTAATGTCCAACAGCCTGGAGGCGATATTCCTCTTCCACAGCTTGGTGGCAGGAGTTATACTAATAATCATGTCCGTATTCACCCGTTTGGCACTACGCTCCAGCAACACACAGGTAACATATCATCTTTAATGTTCAATCTAATCCTCAGATATATTCAACTCAATGTTTGAATTGTTGGTGTTTGGATGTTTGCACAGCTTGTCAAAAAACATCTTACTTATCTATCAGATACTCTCAAGGTTCCTGACTGAAGACTCATTTAGTCCACCCTGATATTTCTTTTCTCTATCCAGATGTTAGTGGTCATGCGCTACCCAGCTTCACCAGAATGAGGCTATACTGGAGAACCCATGGTGGATCACAAACAGTAGTTGAAGATGTACAAGTTTTTATTAGAATTCATTCTAACGAGTGCAGAATTTTGATAAGATTTGGACTGATGTATTTCATGCTCATAGAACATAAATTCCATTAGAACAATGACCCTGACTACTTGCTAATTGGCAAAACTACAGAAAAAAGAATGCACATTGGGTAAGTGTAAAGATACATGGACATTATTTTATTCATAGAGGAGTGTTCTTTTACTAGAATGTCATTTATTAGTCTTAATTCAGTATGCTGACTTTTATGAAAAATGAATGTGTAAAAATAAAAATCAGCAGCTACAACCACCTAAAATCTACTGCCACCTAATGTTGATTGGAGACAACAACATCTAAAGAATATTGAAAATGTAATTGCGCTTGCGGCTCTTTTAAAATGATTTATTCTTTCTGTCCAGTCAGATAAATAACAACTAAGCCATTGGGGGTATCTTGCTCACAATATATGGACTATAATTATCAATTATAGTTGCCAGGGTTCAGAGAAGAGCTTTTCTTTTTCATTTTTGCACTAAGCAGTACTAATAGAATCTAGAAAATAGACATGTTGCTTTAAAACCAGAAATAATGTAAGCAGTGTGAAAAAGGTTCATTCTATTAAAACGCCTTGTTAGAATTTATTCTATATAATGAACTCTTTAGGACTGCAATTGGGTGATTATTTTTACTCAACATACATAATAAAATGTGAACTATTTTGCTATTACCAACAGAGAATATTCTATCAAATCTAAACATAAACTATGCACAATAATTACAAATATTTTGTAGTAAAAGGATGTAACACTATTATTGTTTTACTATACTGATTAATTACAAAGGAATACTGACAATATTACATCTGTTTTATACATTTTTGTATGCATACTAATATGACTTGTATGGAAATCATCAAAAGTCAATTCAATTTAGTACCTTTAATAAGCACTAACATATTAACATCGTTTTAGATTCATGGTCACCCTTTGTATCGCCATTAATTACAGACATATGATAATTACATATGAGGAGAGAAAACCATTTTACTTATTTAAGCATCATTATGGCACTGACACCATACTGCCTCCTTTAGAATGTTCTCCTTGTCAAAAACACTTATAAAGCTACTTATATTCTGTGAAATGTCTAATATTTATAGTTAAAAATACTCAAATACTTTGTTTTTGAGAGCTGGAGATGAAGTTTTTCAGTTCCAGGTACATATCTGTATCTACAGTATTTTGAACAGTTAGTATCAGATTATGCAGATAATCCAACTGTCCACTAGAGGTCTCTATCTCCATACTGTGGACGCACATGCGCACACACGCACTTAAAGCTCAGTACTGGTTATACGGTACATTTTCTACACACCATAAAGTCAATCTAAAACTAACTCTTTTGTGATCACGTGTGACCTTTATTATTAACGTTTATTATGAAATGGGTGTTTTCCTCGATTTGAGTTGTTGTCATATACATGCTTTATAAATAAATACATTGATTATATTTGAAAGTACATAGTGTGTGCATTTATTGGACCTGAGTGAAATCTAAATGTGACCATTATGACCATTTCTATTGTTCTAACACTAGAATCAACACAAAAGAGCTCCTAAGTTTGAGTATGTGGGGCTACTGGCCTAAATTGGCGTACAACAGACACTAATATCTATGTCTAAGACCCTGACAACACAGAGACCAAATGAAGCGTCTCCACAAAGGGATTTTGCTTTTTCACTTTCAGCATTTAGCAAACAAAATTTTATCGATAAGGGTGCTGCAACAAGGTGGATGGCATCTGGCATTTTGAAAGCCACATACTAGAGTAAAAAGATTTCAAAACTGCAGTTCTGAGTTTATGTGCTTACATATTTGCTAAAAAATTATCATCTTAAAAACTAGCAGGTCAAAACACACCATATGCTGGTTGGCTATAGCCTGTTAACTAACTCTGAAGTCTTGCTATTCAGATTCGGGCTTGTTGGTTTTCAGCTGATCTGTACATGGAAATTAAAGGGTGGTCGTGGTGTTAATAAAGTGAGAAACAGATTTTTTTTTGCAGACATGAAATTTACCTGGTCCAATCAGATTGTGAGTTTAACTAAAAGTGATCCCAAATACTGTGTGGTCACATGGTACTTGTATTGTTCAATCATTTTCCAGAAGCGCATGACAGGCATATTCCAGAGAGGTAAAACTGCTTAGCAGATGTAGTAAGTGTCCCATTCTAAATCATAACTGGTATGATGGTACTCTTAGGTCGAGCATCATAGTTGGGACTGTGTAGCCTAGTGGGTGGAGCGTTGGGCTGTGAACCCGAAGGTTAGGGGTTCAAGTCTGGGCTCTGCTATACGGCCACTGTTGGGTCCTTGAGCAAGACCTTTAACCCTGTCTGCTCCAGGGGTGCTGTATGTTGGCTGACCTCTGACCCTAACTTCCAGACAAGTTGGGATATGCGAAGGGAAACATTTTGTTGTACTGTATATGTGTAATGACAAATAAAATGTGTATCTTATTTTGTATTTGTAGTTTTATAAGTTGAACTGTGAACCTACGGTAGAAATAGCCAAATGACCATGGAAGTTCATGATAAAAGGTCTCATGGTACATTTTCCACTTCATCGTTCCATTATAAAAGTTTATATTAAACACTGTCATAGGCAGTTTTCTATACACCTATGTATGGAAGCCCATTCTCAAAATTAAAATAAAAATCCAGCACTTATTTTTTCTCATTATTAAGTCAAATGCTATCTCATTATTTCGACTTACTAAGTCATTATTTTGAGATACTAAGTCA
>JAOUQU010041254.1:0-17344 GCA_028566735.1 Ammoglanis amapaensis
TTCTCCCGAAAATCGGCTAAAACAGTGTAAACATTTCTAGCATTTTTGTGATCATGATTTATTGTGATCTGCGGCAGTCCGGCATTAAAGGTAAAATTTCACAAATGTGGATCCCGGTCTAAATGGTATTTTTAGTCGACTACTAGTTAATTAGTTGAAGTAAATGACAACCACTGGTCGACCAGCAAAATCCTTGGTCATGGACAGCTCTATTAAATTGTAATCTAGGGGTCTAACGACAATGTCCATTTTGATTCATTACATTCTGTAGTGGAATTGCATGTTCTCCATGTGTCTGTGTGGGTTTCCTCCAGGTACTCCAGGTTTTTTTTCCTGCAGTCCAAAGTCATGCAGTCAAATAGTGTATTCGCCTGTATGGAGGGATAGATTAAGAACTATTAATGGTCAAAAACTAGATTAAAAGGCTAGAGATCAAGCCCCACTACCACAAAGTTGCAACTTAACTTAACAACCAGGCAAAATGATGTTGCATTGTAATTGTAAGTTGCTTTTAATAAAGGCGTCTGCTAAATGCTGAAAATGTAAATATTTGCAAATAAATTGTATTCATTGAAGGTTACAAGACTATTGTAAGAAAGGGGGGGGGGTCGACCTCAACCACACCGAACATATCAATCAACGGTCTATTGGATAAATGAGCAAATGTGTACAGTATAGAGCTTTTCGCGATACTATAAATATCAGTAATCTAAATTGATTTCTATTGTATTTGTGCTGTAGGTGTGTTTAAAGGAGGTTACAATCACTCGAGAAGGTTTAGCAGAGAGCCAGCCTTTTAAGAGCTGTATAAAGGTGGTCAGGGTGGACGAGTGTTATTCGTCCGGCAGCGCTACTGATTCGTCTTGTCTCAGCTCTGAATTAGAGGTCAGCAGTTTCTGTTTCTTACTGTCGATAAATACTGAGACAACTTTAAGAAAGTTTAAGAACGTTTCCTAAAGTTCCAAGACAGGAACTATATTTCTCAGTAGACCACATGATTAGTATGGCTTAGTGGTTAGTATTGTCACCTCACAGCAAGAAGTTCTGGGTTCGATTCCCGGATCGGCCCAGGGGTTTTAGGTGCATAGTTTGCATGTTCTCTCCGTGTCTGCGTGGGTTTACTCTGAGTACCGCGGTTTTCTCCCACAGCCCCACTCCAAAAAAACATGCACCATCTACAGGTGGATTGGAGATGTGAAATTGCACAAAATGTTTTTTTTAAATAATTGGATGGTGGATTTTTACACATTAGAAACTGTATTTTCTTATTTAAAATAAACAATGAAAACGTTTTGTCTTTCAGGTGATGGTCTGTGAACGAATGAGTCCATTTCACTACAAGAAATAGTTTGTTTACTAAATTACTTTTTATTACATGACCATAAAATAAGAGCTGCTCAGAATGGAAAATGCATTCCAGCAGCAGGTGGCGCTAAACTGCAGACCAGTCATCTCAGTTAGCTTTCTAAACCTGAACTCTAGAGCCAAACTAAAAACACTGCATTCATTGAAATACGCTGTGGACCAAGTGAGAATTGTGAGGAGAAGATGGAAACTCAACACGTAAAGCCACGGATTGCCGTCCTCGTGAATCGAACCCAGTACTCACAGGGCGGTGATGTGGCTTAGTGGTTAAAGTACTGGTTAAGAGAACAGAAAGTCGCCCGTTCAGGCTTCACTACCACCAAGAAACTATTGTTGGGTCTCTAAACAAGACAGTTAAGCCTCAGTCATTTAAAATGGTGTTCCGTTGTAATTGTAAGTCGCTTTGGATAAAGTTGTGTGTAATGCTGAAAATGTAAATTTAATGTAAATGGACTTCTTGCTGTGAGACGACAGTTTTAATCACAAAGCCACCCTGTGCTGCCCTTTTAGAGAATATTTAACTATCCTATAATAATATAATGTATGTATTTTACCCGTTTCAGTCATTCCCGACTCTCGGGTCACTCTATGGACCGCTACCGATCCCCAGAGTTACTCAGCACTTATATTTTAACGGAGTAGGTTGCCAGATCTTTCTCCAACCCCGTATCACTACAGGGATCTTGTGTGTAAGACTACCGGACAATTTTTACACATTTCCGATCAACCTAGTGCATGTTTTTGGACTGTGGGAGGAAACCGAAGCCCCCGGAGGAAACCCACTCTGACACGGGGAGAACATGCAAACTCTGCACAGAAAGCCCCCCGGCCCAACCCGGGGATCGAACGCGGGACTTCTTGCTGTGAGGCGACAGTGGTGAACCACTCAGCCACCGTGCCGCCAATAATATAATAATGTGTATTACTGCTGCTTAATTTTTTGGACTTGCTGCTCCTACATCCTTGTACCCAGAAGACAAGGACATACTTGGCCCGTCTCACATTCCTGGTGGTGCTGATTACATCTAGTACCACCACCTTGGGTGTATGATGGCACTGTTCTCTGTTTACTCAAAGTGATGCTCTTAAATGAGACAGGAAATCCTTGTTTTGAGTGCCATGTGCTGTGGCTCTGGCACTCAATAATAAGATACCCAGACTAGTGAGGTAGTCATTTATTCAAAAACAAAACAATCGAACTTTGTTTTATTGACTCAACAGGAAACGCTAAGTATGCGAACCTTTCTGAAAGACTAGCTAACAGTCCAACGTTCAGTGTTCTCGTTGTGTACTTGGCACAGCTCTCGGTTTCTCTTTTAACAATAAACCAGAGGTTGACCTGACTGCTTTTTTTTGTTTTTATAATCAGACATGTGCTCAGTGAGAGTCCCATAAACCACTAGTCAACTACTATTGCATAAGCGCTCCCAATGTTTGGCACATGTTGTACGGCTACCCACCAAATCACAGCTGTTTTCTGCATTTTTATGTTTATTTGTAGGGATGTAAAGATACATATTACACATAATGTGATTCAGGATACAGGATGTTGTGGATTTGTGAATCCGAACAACTCTAATCAGATTTTTTCATCACCACACACTCTCTCAGACACATGTCCTTGTGACAAATGATGTCAGTGTAATTATTACGAAGATTTACCAGAAGTAGAGTTTGATACGGTCCCTTTAGTTGCTCCCCGATATGTAGATTTTGCAGTTTTGACAGCCTGTTTAAAGTAACACAAACTTTCGGAGTTTTTCTGTGTAAACTTGTGCTTGTACTCACACGTGAGGTGGTGCAATTGACATTTCAGTTTATTACTAGGATTAACATGCTATTTCATACGCTTCTTTAAATGCCCTTGTTCATACAGTGGGATTTTGAAGAAGTCAGTCCACAGTGGTGTTCACAGACTGAAGAGCAGCCCAGCGTAAAGATGTTTCCTCTGCAAGACTGGACAGGGGGGCAAAAGTCGCAATCCAACACCAGTTCAAGTTCTGGCTTCTGTAACGGTTCTGATTTGAAGGAGACGACAGCATCTGCATCAAATGAGACCCACTTTGATCATTCAGATTCTATAAAATCACTTTGATTTTGCACTCAACACGGATCATTATGTAATACTTCTTTGTCATATGTATCCAGTCTTTAATAAAATAAGAGAATGGGAATCATTAATGACCTTGTATTTGAATCATGATTTTAATCATTCACTCAATTCTGAATATTCAGTTTTCTCAAGATGTCGTTCTTACTTAAAAACTTAAATGTGACCTTTTTTTTTTTACTTTTGTTGATATTTATTTATTAACAAATGCATTATTTTTATGTAAGTTGTATGAATTGTTGTCACATTTTGCACACTTTGCACATGGGTTTAATGGGTGATTATTCGGATACGACTGAGCTGAAACAAGATCCTGAGCCAAGACATTGACAAACGCAGGGAGGTGTCTCATTAATGTCCTAATAAAAACAAGACCGCCTGTTCACAGGCCCGATAGCTCAATAGGTCTTTCCTGTATTTTGATATGAGGATCGTTTTATCTGAACTGTACTGAAAAGGGACAAACAAATCTTGAGACCCAGACCCAATGGTCAGAAAACAATCTCGCTGGTTTTCCGCTTTACCCATTCTTGTCTAGTGACTTAGTGGCATTGCTTTATTGTTCCTGAGTCAGCCTTGCATTACTGATGAGCACTTACGAGACTTCCCTAAAAACCTGATAGTGGAACAATGTTGTAAGTAAAGGTTGTCCAATACATTCCACTCCCTTTGTGGCGGCACAGTGGTGAGTGATGTATGATGTTATAAATAAGGGACTGAATTGAAAATACATTCTGCAACTATTCTAACTTCAATCCTGCACATCTACGACTAGTTTATTACTGAATGTAATGTTCATTTGTGTCGCTTATACATATAAATCATTGTCAGTGACTAGATAAGGGTCAGTGTAGCCTAGTGGGTAGAGCATTGGGCTGTGAACCCGATGGTTGGGGGTCAAATCCAGGCTCTGCTACACGGCCACTGTTGGGTCCTTGAGCAAGACCCTTAACCCTGTCTGCTCCAGGGGGCACCGTGCGTTGGCTGACCCTGCGCTCTGACCCCAACTTCCAAGATGGGATATGCGAAGAGAAACATTTCGTTGTAGTGTACATCAGTACATCAGCAATGACAAATAAAATTGAATATATTTGAATATGTCTAGATTAATTGGGAGGGTTTTCAAAAACATGCCATATTAATAATAATCATCATAATAGAAGCAATCTGTTTAATAATACTTTCGAAGTACATTATGTTTATTATTTTTAATTTATTCATTTAATATTTTTTATTTGGCCAACTCAGCTTCTGTATTTTATGACGAGGTGAGTTTGTACATGAATGTATGAGAAAAAGAAATTGACAGAATATTTATCATAACGTGATGATGATGTTTCTCTCTAGGTGTCCTGGATCAACCCGTCCAGACCAGCTACGCCCCTGTACTTTACCATGCAAGGTGGACTGCATTGTTACACCTTTTAGTGAATGGAGTCCATGTCCATCCTCTTGCTCACCAGGTATGCAGCCATACACAATTGACCAAAAGTTGCAGCACTGGTCAAATGTTTGTACACACTTACACGCCATGACACTTACATGACCTGTTTCGATCACCAAACCTAAACCTAGTTGAGATGATTTTGGATCAGTTGGACCGGAGTGAAGGCAAAGCAGTTAACAAGTGCTCAGACCATCCGGGAACTTTTTCAAGACTTTCCAGAAAAAAAAACATTTCAGGTGGATCCTCATGATGCTGGTGAACGCCAATGCGCCAATGTTATCCAAACAAAAATGGGCTCATTGAAAAATATAAAATATAAAACATATCTTGATTGGTTTTATATTTTTTCTTTACTACATAATTCCATGTGAATTTCTTAACATTAATAATCAACAATGCAATAGAAAAACAAACAATAGAACATTTTTCTCATAAACAAATTTGTATGGTACAAGGGGTCAGAGCACTATTACAAGTATCATCATACGATACCCCTGGAGCGGACAGAGTTCAGGGTCTTGCTCAAGGACCCAACCATGGCCATGTTGCAGAACTTGGATATGAACTCCCAATCTTCTGGTTGATAGCCCAAATCTCTACCCACTAGAATACACTATTCCATGCAAACTCCTCTGAAAATGTGTGTCCAAACATACAAAAGCTATTTCTTAAAGCACTGGAACCAACGGACCCTGATCAAACCATAAAAATAGCCTGGACCATCCTAGCCCACAATATAATAAACGTAATCACGTTTAAAGCATTAATGTTTACTCATTCAGATGTTTAGAATGGTGACTGCACTCCCTTCTGTTTAAACTGCACATCAAAGCAATCTCTGCACCTCACTAAAGGTTATTCTACACCCGGAGGCGATGCTTTAAAGAGGATACCAGCGAGATTGCAACCATCGCACTACCTGATTCTCTCTGTACCGTGTACATTTGCTGGCTTGCTTGCGATTGTCAGCTTGTGTAACTTATACCTATACTTGTATGGACAAACTGGTGTTGCTTCTGTTTATTTATACATCAGAATAACTTTGGCATGCAATTTTAAAAACACAAATGCATGAACAGTGCCAATTGATGCCAATGTTTATAAGTGGGCATTATATTATTATACTATATGTTTGGATTCCCATGGTTTAAAATAAGTTCAAATGAGATAGACTAATCTGCCTGCGGTGGCACGGTTGCTTAGTGATTTGATTCTCGAGTCGGCCCAGGGGCTTTCTGTGCGGAGTTTGCATGTTCTCCCCGTGTCAGCGTGGGTTTCCTTCCGATACTCCGAGTTCTTCCCACAGTCCAAAAACATGCACTAGGTTACTCGGAAATGTGAAATTGAGATACACATGATCCCCCAAAGCAATTCGGGTTGGAGAAAGACCTGGAAACCGATTTCAAAAAAGCATTTGCTGAGAAACTCTGGTGATCGGTAGCGGTCCACAGAGCACCCAAGAGTCGGATACGACTGGAAATGGGTAAAAATAACAACCACAAAAACAATCTGACTGCCATGCTTGGACACCTTCGTATTCAATAGATTTTCTTGATTTAATTCTTTTTACTTTCCTACATTGTACACACCTACAGGTTTTGGTTCGGGCCTTTCACAGAGTAAGAGAGTCGTGTAATGCTGTGTCAAATGACTTTGGTCTTTAATATCAGCCAATTGGGAATGTCTAGGATGGGTTAGACCCCAGCGTGATGGCAAAATAGTTCAGCGTTTGTATTGAACTAGTTGATTCATTTGGAAACCATTTCGGATTGGAAGAACACCAATGGCAAAGTCAAGTGCGATGTGCAAAGCTGGCAGCAAAGTGTCGACTTTGTAAAATCTTCATAGTTTTATTAGCTTTCCGTATTAATCTACAATGTAATTAATAAGAAAATGTCATTTTGTAAAAAATACATTGAATGAGAAGGTGTGTCCAAACCTTTGACTGTTGCAGTACATATACTTTTGCTGCAGCTTTAATTTTTATTTGCCCTTTGATGCCAGGGAATACAAGCATTAGCATCCAATCACGGCACCGGATCATCATCCAGAAGCCAGCCAATGGTGGTCAGGACTGCCCCGCTACACTCTTTGAAGAAAGGCAGTGTAAACATGTTCAGTCTTGCCCAACATACAGGTGGGTCTAGGAAATGTGCCATCGGAAATTGTTTCACTGCATGGACAAATGATCCTTGTGTAATCACCCAATCTGCAATGCTTAGTTCACTTTATTTAATTGCATTCACTGTGGGGGTGGGGGGGTCCTATAACTTTGCAGTGCATATGTATGCTAACGATTGTAAACAGCATTCTAAAGTTTTGCCCAGGGTTGATCTAGTACCCACCTACACTTCCTGACTTACTGCCTTTTTGGCAGATGGCAGACGCACCAATGGAATTCCTGCATTCTGGTCCCTGAATCAGTGTGGAAGGCAGTGGGCAGCCATAGTGAAGCATGTGGACTTGGACTACAGACTAGAGGTAATGTAATTTTTATATTATATTTATATTATATGATGTGAGCTTACATTAAACGTTATACATGTTATTGCTTAAATTAAGTATGCATGTACTATGTATGTATGTATTTTACCCGATTCAGTCGTTTCCGACTCTTGGGTCACTCTGTGGACCGCTACCGATCCCCAGAGTTACTCAGCAATTATATTTTGACGGAGTAGGTTGCCAGATCTTTCTCCAACCCTGTATCGCTACAGGGACCTTGTGTGTGAGACTACTGGACAATTTTTGCACATTTCCGATCAAACTAGTTTTCTGTGCAATCTCCGAACAGAAAGCCCCCAGCCCGACCCGGGGATCGAACCCGGTACTTCTTGCTGTGAGGCGACAGTGATAACCACTCAGCCACCGTGCCGCCTACTATGTATGTGCCTATCCCTAGGTGGGGTGGTTCCTAGTCCTTTCTGTGTAGAGTTTGTATGTTCTTTTCTTGTCTACGTAGGTTTACTTCAAGTACCCCCTCAGTCTAAAAACATACAGAAATGATTTTGAAATTGTCTTTTTTCGGGGATGATCAACTGCAGAAGGACAGATTTTGATCCAATTCAACTTGACAGTTTGTGGCACATGTATCAGGTCTAGCTTATACAAGTTAAACTACTTCAAACTACAATAAAGAACACACTGTTTGCTATTCTCCAGAGCGAAACTTTTTGCGTACCAGATTCTGAATAAAATATGTATTCAAAGTACATTTCTATGTACAGGTCTGTAGTATTTCAGATCTTCCAAACATTTAAGTAAACAACAAACTCACCAGTCTGTTCTATTTGAAGATAAAGTCCATTACAGGAAATACACTTTTTCTGACAGAGACTTAATATTGAATAGGTTAAATAATTGCAATTTTCAATTAGAAACGCAGAATCTGTCTCATTTGTAGCTGCTATTCGAAGTTAGCGAGTTTTCTAATCTGCCATAAATACAGAAATATTCTTTATTACAAACAGAAATGCAGATGTGTGTAACACCTTTACAATGCTATGAATGGTCAGGCCATTCATGAGTGTCCCGCCTCTCCTAAAGAAAATCCTACATCCTATTGGTCCGATTTCCTGTCAGTAAGCATGTACACGGGATCCATTCTAATAGGCACTTCTGATTGGTCCAGCAGCTGTAGGATGCCTGGCAGTCCGCATGGCTCCAGATATTTTATGACACTCTCCGTGGATATTTAAAAAGTGATAAGAGATTTGAGTTTCTGGAACTTTTCTGTAAACGTGCTGGGTAGTCATTGATCATCACAGCCTGACTGCTAAAAGGTACAGGTCTTAAATCAAGTGGGGGCCAATCAACGTGCAGCAAGGAAGTGTCAGACTGTGTAACCGTAGCAACAGGAAGGATGGAAGACTCACCTGTGATTTTAGATTTGAACCAAAGAATTAAGAACATTTTTCAGTCTGGGATTAAATGGGCAATAAATGTCACTTGCAATGCTCATGTAAATACTGGCACCTCGGGGAACATAAGCAGAATGGATGGTAATAGTTTTTTGTCGTTTAGTGACATTATTATGATCGCATCCTACTTTTGACGGAGCATCGCTCATGAAAGAAGTCACCTTCCATGAGCTGGTTTGATGGCTGTAAGATTTGGAAAGTGCTTTCAACTGATTTACGTATGAAACAGATTCACCCATGTATGCTGGTTGGAAGCGCCTCATCGTTTACTTTTACAGCATTTATTCCACATCACTTTACATTACAGTATACAGTAAACAATAAAGGTTAAGGGTCTTGCTCAAGGGCCCAACAGTAACAACCGGGCATTGATTAAGTTCAACCCAGCCGGTTCTTAACCATACCCTATGTGGGCTATGTCTGTCCCACAACTTCCAAGCACCAGCCCCAATAGTCCCCTAAAATTGAGCCCAATTTAGCATCTCTAGAATCATCAGGGTTGCTTTATGGATTCAACTCAATACATGACTAGGGTTGTAATAGTTCATAAAGATTTGTAAACAATCAATTCCCTTGGGGTTTGATTTGTATCTATAAAACGAGATGAATCGATATTCACCCATTTTATGATCTAAAGGGCATTCATTGTATATATATATATATATATATATATATATATAAAAGAATAATCACATATTATAGTACTTTACTTATTTTCTAAACATAAATAGTAAAAAAAATAGATATTGTTTGTTAACGCATCATTAACCCGGTATTGATAACGTTTATCCTCTTAAATGACTATATGCAGTTGTGCCATTGCCATATTCTTATATTGATGGAGCAGCACCCTAGTGGTTAAGATAATGAAAGAGCAATCAAAAGGTCAGTGGTTCAAGCCCCTAAGCCCAAGTAAGCTCCAAAACCCTGCAATGGTTTAACAATTGTCTATGAGACCAAAAGCATGTTAATGCTTTTTGCAAAAATGTTAATGTGTCTCATTGTTTTTACTGGGTACCCTTTAACATGTCGTTCAATTGCTATTCACTTCTCTTTCCTGCAGCTGTAATCTGTGTTGGCACGGGAGATGTACCCGCAGACATGGCAGAGTGTGTGCACGGGGCAGGGGTGATGCCTGCTATGATCCAGCAGTGCAGAGTGGCATGTAAGGACGACTGCGCCTTCAGCTCCTGGAGCAAGTTCTCTGAATGCCATGGCTGTGAAAGCTGGCAAACACGTACACGCTCACTCATAGGTAACACACACACACACACACACACACACACACACACACACACACACACACACACACACATAGCGATGTAAAGTACTAGCAGCCGTGAGAATCTTGTACTCAAGGAGAAGTACTTTTTTTTTTACTTAAGTATGAGTATAAAATTTACAAATCTACTCAAGGAAGATAACTCAATACAAATGCACTCAGAGTAAACAGTAGTTTGTTACTTTTTAACAGCAGGGGGCACTGTGTATCTCATGTGCAATGCAAACAGAACCAGTGGAGCTGGTCTCCCAATAGATTGATTTGAATTCAAGTAACACAACATTTCAACATTAAAGGACGTGTAATGTATCGTTTAATATAGAAACTCCCATCCGACGTGGCCTCTGGGGTTTTAAAATTATCTTATTAAAAATAAAAGTCCAAAGACATGCAGTCAGGTTAACTGGAGAAACTAAAATTGTCCTGTGTGTGTGTGTGTGTGTTTTTTGTGTGTTCCGTGATTGTGAATCTTATCACATTGTGGTTATAGTGTATCGTTCTATCTTCATTGATTTCAATTTGTCTCTTCACCAGGCCGCAGTAAGAAGCGTTGGCGCTGCCAGCAGGAGCCTCTAGTGGAGAAAAAGGCCTGTCCCTGCTCAGAATATCATAAACAACCTAATGGACAATGGTCATCCTGCTTGATTCCTCCACTTCATTACAATTCTGGGTATCCAGTCGGGCAGAGGAGCTACCAGCAAGCTCAAGTGTTTACTCAGGCCTGGAATAGTCAGGGAGAGGGCAATGAGTGTGGGTTTGGGTGGCGATATCGAGCCCTAGCATGTCTGGATCACCATGAGCATCTAGTTGATCCAGCTTTTTGCAACAGCACTGGTAAGTCTGTAACTTCATAAACTTCTGAAACCATAGAGTCACCCCTCAAAGTCCATAATGTGTTAGTAGTATGGATATGGTTCTATATTAAATCCTTTCATCTTCAAGAAATTATATCTTACAGGAACTCGGTCCACCGTGCATAATAGTTGGGGACCGTAGGTCAACTGGACCAGTCATTATAAACCATTACTAAGCACTGTCATGACCGAATACAAAAATGTCATGTGTTTCATCATAATTATATGTTAATATATTTTGCTGTGTATCTCTGTTTTAGGCATTGACAAGGAAGTGTGTTTTGTGCCCTGTCCTATGGACTGCAGACTTAGCGAGTGGTCTTCTTGGTCCTCCTGCAGTGCCCCCTGTGGTGGGGGAGTGAAAGTGCGTGCTCGGTGGCTAAGAGAAAAGCCCTTCAACGGAGGACGACCATGTCCAAAACTAGATGTCAAAAATCAGGTGAGAGTAACGCTGCCCCAGAAAAAAAGATCGATATAGACCTTGACAATAATTTTGGTTATTTATTGCATATTTAGCACAGTTAATGATGTCAAATGAAGGAAGAAAACATCACACAATGTGGCTAATGTGCTTTTGGGGCAAATAAATTATTAATTGTTGCCATGAAATTGATTGGCACACTGTATAACACTTATAAATGTATTTTTTTATTTGTTAATTGCTGCTATTTTAGACTCCCGGCAACAGATGCCAGGGAAATATAAGGTTATTTAAAAATAACAGATTGTTGAGTCCAGAATGGTTATTATAGATTTTATACAATGTTTTCTTTAGTCTGGGTTATATACTGTTTTAATTTTGTTGGATGGATCAAGGGAGAAATCCAATTTTCTTCAGATAATGTTCTTACGCCCTGAGACACATATAATCCAGGACTATATACTGTTTATTCTACTAGAAAAGTGTACGGGGAGTTAGGATTAGCCTCATCTGTTACCAATTTTATTATAAAATATTTATCTCTAATTTTTTCAGTGTTATGTTTGTGCTTAAAAGAACATTTATGTCCCTCTAGAGCTTGCATATCACATCCGGATTTGCCGTGCCCAACAGTTCATCCAGGCGGCCTATTTAACCCAGCATCAATGTTTTATTTTAGGATGGAGATCTGGTCTCTAGCCTGGTTTCATCTAGATCAAATGAAATATATGCTTTTAACCAATGATTCTTGGCCAACAGAAACAAAGCGCAAATCTTAAACTAGACATTAATGAAAGCTTTCTTTTTCTCCACCTTCCTACTGTTCATACGGACATCGACAAAGGCTCAGGTTAGTGATTTCACAGCATGATTTATAAAGTGTGCACGTTTACTTTTGACTTTAATTGACTTTTACTACGGATTGTTGCTATACAGCTAATGTAGCTACACTAATGTACATTTTACATTTTATATATTATTTCATATTTCATTTCTTAAATTGGATTTGACTTTTATTGTTATCTACTTAATACTTTCCACATCCAGTGTTGACAACAAAGTAGAAAACATGTTTTCTTTACTGTGCTGTGATTCCTTGACAGATGATGTGTTTGACTCCTAGGTGTCTGAGGTAGTGCCTTGCTACTCTGAGTGCAATCAGTACATATGGGAGGTCGACTCCTGGTCCGCATGTGTCATCAATCCACCCAACGCTATCAGCGGCACAAGCCAAGAGCCGTCATCATGCGGCGACGGTGTCCGGACTCGCAGAGTCTGGTAAGCGGAGCTCATAATTATGTCTAGTCCTGTATCGTGACTGATTGTATTATAGGAGTACCTCGTGACGTCGTGAATGGCCTGCTTAGCCACAGCTGATTGATATTCAGCTCTTTTGTAGAGAAACCAGAAACATGTCTGTCACGGCAGCAAATAGACTCATAAATCTGTTTTCAGAAATGAGGACAGGATATAGCGCTGACATAGAAATTGATGAGCTCGGAATCCTGTTTTCCTCCAAATAGAGTGAAGTCATGACCTGGTGTAAGAACATCTCATGACATTGAAAACTTAGACATAATAGAAACTATTTTACTAATAGATTCGTCTTTCATAGGTAGAGAACGTGGTTTGTTTACAGTTTGTAAACACAGACCAGACATAACGTTATGACCAGATTATCTCTTTCATGACACCTGTTAGTACGTTGGATATATTAAGCACCAAGTGAACATTTTTACTTCATTGTGGATGTTAGATGCGACATAATGTGCAAAGAAAAGAATCGATCTGTGATGGCTAGACGAATGGGTCAGAGCTCTAAAATGGGCTTCAAAAAGAACAGTGGAAAACCTTCATACACACATGGAGTAGGGTGTATGATGCATGCTCATTGATTCATGTAGGAAGCGAACACTGGCCCGTGCGGTCCGATCCTGTTCAAGTTCTGATAAATAGGCGTCACAACATGTATAAATGCTTGACACATAAAGGATGCATTTTGATTTGTAATTCTTGGCAGGTGTGTAAAGAATGAAGATGACAGGTGGAGCACTGAAGAGGAGTCTCAATGTGTAGAGAAGGATAAGCCAGTCACTACTCAAACCTGCTACCTGCCCTGTTCCGGACAATGTGTGACATCAGAATGGAGCCAGTGGAGTGATTGTCCTATGGTTAGTGACAGCCTGTCTGACTGTCGTACTGAATTACTGAGTAAAGAAAAAGCCTAAACTCTAAATACCTTCTAGTTAGCATAAGTAGGCATACCTGTAGGGAGGGACTATGTGTTTGGGCCAGAGCCGGCCCAAACTTTTATGGGGCCTTAAGCAGAATTTCAAGAATTCGATTTTCACTTGAGCAGTTCACAACACGTTTTTAAATGTTTCTGGCTTATTCGGGTGTTGTGTTTATGCAGGGCTGTAATGAAAGACAAATGAGATGGAGGAGTAGGACAGTGCTGAGAATGCCAGGAGGAGAGCACACATGCCCTGAGCTTAATCGAACCGAGTCCTGTGCCAACTCAACCTGCCTTTCATATTCTTATGCTTACTCAGGTACTCGTGTACACAAAACGCATATCGAGAGACAAGCCTACATGATAGCCTACAATTTATAGTGTGTGTGTGTGTGTGTGTGTGTGTGTGTGTTTGTGTGTGTGTGTGTGTTTGTGGACTTCAAAGACTGGAGCAGTTGTCAGCTTAGTAGGAATGCAGTGTGTGGCCAAGGAACAAAGTCACGTCTGCTGAACTGTGTAAGCAGTGACGGAAAGCTGGTGGAACTGAGCATGTGCAAAGAGGTGATAAAAGCCAGCACTATGTTACTGGTTTTCTACTGGTTTTACTTATATATTTTTTTTAAACTTGCATTTCCAAGGGCACATCACTTTTGAGCACTTGAAGGTTAAAGACTTTGATCAGGGGTCCAACAATAGCAATGTGGTACTTGTGGTGCTTGATCTCTAGCCCAGTACCATCACCAGTAAGCCACAAATGTTTTTCTTCTACATCATTCCAGTTATGAATTAATTGACGTAACAATACAATTTCAAAACACTACAAAACAAAACAATACAATCAGCCGGAAGTTAATATAAATGTGACTTGCACAATTTTATCAGAATTTTTATAATAGTGGCTCGTGCCTCACAGACAGTGTATCGGACATGGCTATTGCGAAACCCTAACACAAACCAGGGCCACCAAAACACACGTGGTACAATACCAATCAAAAGTTTGAATACACCTTTTCATCCAATAGATTTTCTTGAGTCAATATATTTTATACACAACTCCAGTCTATATAAGCCTTTTGTCTAAGAACGAGAGTGAAAAAGAGTCCAATGAGATGATTGTCCCAGTCGAGATGATTTGGGATAAGTTGGAGTGAAAGCAAATCAGTCAACCAGTGCTTAAAATCCCTGGGAATTCCTTCAAGATTCTTGGACTACCATTCTTCATGAAGCTAATTGAGAGAACTACGTTGTACAAAGTTGTTCCAGAGATTAAATCAGAAAGTGTATCCAAACTTTGGGCAGGTACTATACATCCACACCATTACCCGAGGGAGCCCGTGCTTCACAGGGCTGGTTTCACACCACCTCTGTGGCAGCTTCCATATACCAGAGAATTCCAAAAGTGACCCAAGAAACTGCTACCACACTTGCTGAGTTGACTTAAAATAGATGATGGGAAATCAGGACCGGTTTAAAGCCCAGAATCACAGTTTCACCGAGAAGCAGGTTTGTGCTGTGGGGGACGAAACTATAAATAAAGAACTGATAGGAAGATCTTCAGCTCATAAGCTTCTTGGCATCGCCAATTAAAAGAAACTGAAGCATCAAACTTCTTCACATCTGTGCCTCCCTGTACTAACAGATGGATTCTGGGATGCTGACTTAATACTACTGAGATATTGACTTGATATTAACGCCTCTTGTAACATCGTTCTTTAAAATAACTTTATAACTGGCTGCTTTAAAATTTTTGGAAAGGGTGTCCTTAAAGTCTGGAAATATCACTATAGCAACAGTACCAGTCAGAAGTCCGTACACAACTTCTCATTCAATACGTTTTCTAGACTTTTGATGTAGATTAATACTAAAGACAAACAAACTAAGGAACTTAATATATGTAGTAGACTTGTTAAATTGTGTATAGAGATATATTATATCTATTTTACCCTTCAGTCGACTTCGACCCTGGGTCACTCTGTGGACTGTTACCGATCCCCAGAGTATCTCGGCAATTATATTTTACAGGGTAGGTTGCCAGGTCTTTCCCCAACCCTGTATCTCTACAGGGATCTTGTGTATGACTCCTGGACAATTTTACACATTTCCGATCAACCTAGTGCATGTTTTTGGACTGTGGGAGGAAACCGGAGTACCCGGAGGAAACCCACGCTGACACGGGGAGAACATGCAAACTCCATGCAAAGTCCCCAGCCCGACCCGGGGATCGAACCCGGGACTTCTTGCAGTGAGGCGACAGTACTGAACCACTCAGCCACCGTGCCGCCCCCAGAGATATATTATGCCTCTTTTAAAACATGTTAGAATAGATTAATGAGTTCTAAAAACGTTAATACAAGTGTCACAAAATGTGTGAAATACATTGGGGATGTTATTCATTAATATTCTAATGAAATAAAATGTTGAACTATTTCACTGATCTGTGTGGACACCTTGTATTTTTACATTTATGCCTTTAAACATTTCAAACTACGAATCCCTACTAATCAAACGACAAACTCTGTTTTGTGATCAAACCTCAGTGGGGTCCTTCAAGAGGGAAGCTTTCTGCTCCGTGTGAAGTGAGTTGCCCTGTGGACTGCCTGCTGTCTGACTGGTCACTCTGGTCAGAGTGTTCACACACCTGTGGTGCACAAAGTACGGCAAGACAGTTTAACATTTTGGCTAAAACATTTATACCCAAACCCTTGATACCGACGCTATCAGAATCATTTTTGAAAATGTCTTGCTGTGTACTGTTCGAAACCAGTGTTTAGAAATCTAGCGAGGGTGTGTAGTGTCTGTGGAGGGTCTGTAGAGGGTCTGTAGAGGGTCTGTAGGGTCTGTAGAGGGTCTGTAGAGGTTAAAAGTGTCATGGGGACATCAGATAAGACCAAACACTAGTGGATCCGGGATTAGTTTCATCGAATCACCCGTAATTGTTTAAGAATAGGAAAGATTTGGTTTAGGAAAGTCGTACCTAACACACATCCCATTGAAATGTGTTGCGGTCGACAACAGCATCTTTATATCTACACAGAATGATTTCATGCACAGAGCCACACCAGGATCTACACAATATGTCTGTCTGGCTTCTTTCTTGGATTACCAGCAGCCAAATGTGTTCATATAGATGCCAAGTCCAGCCAGATGGCAGTGCTTAGATCAAATTAAATCAAATACCGCTCTGTTGTAGTAAATCATTCATGGGTTTAAATACCATAACCTAACTTGTCCACACCTCACTGTTAACATTTTACGGATGCTTACAAGTCAAGCTCAGTTACAACTGCTCCATATTTGCTCCACACGGCACTAATCCGAACTTTCTGCATGAGCTTTGTCAGCAGTAGAAATCACAATGCAGCATGATTTGTGACAATCGTTTGATTGTGCGGCAGATATATTTAGCGGTTTGCATGTTGGTTTAGCAAAAACAGAAAACCCTTGGGAAGAAGAAACAGTTTGGCCTTTTTTATATCCCACAGTGAGCTTTTTTTTTCTTTGAAGTATCGACTCGTTGGTAGGTTAATTAAAAACTGTAATTTGCCTCATATATCTCACGGAACTCATGAGGGAAAATGTGCCTCAGGTGCTTATTACAGCTAACTATATAAATACTGCCTTCAATGGGAATCTTAATTAAAGGTGTGTGTGTGTGTGTGTGTGTGTGTGTGTGTGTGTGTGTGTGTGTGTGTGTGTGTGTGTGTGTGTGTGT
>JAOUQU010041359.1:0-17339 GCA_028566735.1 Ammoglanis amapaensis
TCTCTCTCTCTCTCTCTCTCTCTCTCTCTCTCTCTCTCTCTCTCTCTCTCTCTCTCTCTCTCACTCACACACACACATGCTTGCTTGTTTATATGTAATATTCAAGGCAAGTTTTACTCTTTAATATTTATCAAGTTATTACTATTAAACAGGAGTGATTAACGTGTAGTCATTATTTTTCAGCTCACCAGCTTCACAATGATGCAGGAGGTAGGTTATAATTTGGGAATCACCCTTGTCCTTTTGCCCTAATGACCTCATATGACCCATGTTAAGGCCCTTTGAACCCAAACCTGAAACCTGGGAACCTGGTAATGCTGATTAACATAATTTTGCAATAAGTATTTCCAGTGTTTAGTTTGTTTCTGGTACTTACAACTGTTAGTTTTCCTCCTGCTGTTTCTTTACTGCACTAATATTTTATATGAGCCTTTTGAATAATGTACTGACTAATGTACTCCATAACGTACTGACTCGCTGAATTATAGTACAAAATTTCTATGCTGAGTCTCCCTGGTACATGTATTAACTAGTTCAGCTGTAGTTAAAAAGAAATATCTGTGATATTGAGGGTAATGGTAATGTCAGCAGGAGTTAAACATAACAAACCCTGTGTTACAGACCACCGAAGCCATGTCATAATTTTGGAGTAGACAATGTGTTGTTTATGTCCATATTTGGATTTCCTGATCGATCGATATTTTTCATTGTGGAAAAATGAATGGGGTTAAGATCACATCTGTCATATTCTGTAGTAAATATGACCGCATTAGCTCACATGTAGCATTATCGTCATTACATTTTCATAATTTTGTATATTCAGTGATGTTCAGGAGAAAAACGTACACTTAGGGACAGTGTAGCCTAGTGGGTAGAGCGTTTGGCTGTGAACCCAAAGGTTCAAATCCAGGCTCTGCTACACGGCCACTGCTGGGTCCTTGAGCAAGACCCTTAACCCTGTCTGCTCCAGGGGTGCCATACGTTGGCTGACCCAGTTTCCAGACAAGTTGGGATTTGCAAAGAGTGACATCTCGTTGTACTTTACATCTGTGTATGTGTAATGACGTTTCCAATCGTATTCGACTCTTGAGTGCTTAGCAAATCTACAAAGTAGGTTGCCAGGTCTTTTTCCAACCTGTATCATGTGTATCTACAGGACAATTTTAGATCTCCAATCAACTCCAGGTTCTAATCAAACCTCTCATATAACCGCGCAACCTCTAGCCAGGATTCAAGGAAGAGCATCAAGACTCTTCCCTGTACTCGCTCCCAGGTGGTGGAACAAGCTTCCCATGTCTGTAAAAACTTCAGGTTCTCTTACTGTCATTAAAAAGAAACTAAAAACTCACATCTTTACCAAACACTTCATTTAACTCACCAGCATCCTCTAAAAGAACAACGAAACAAAAAAAACACAAAATCCTTCATGTTGTCTATTTTCGGTAATGTTTACTAGTATGGAAACACTTCCGTGCGTCGCTCCAGAATGGCAGCAATTCACCGAGAGTCCGATAGATGGCAGTGCTGCTCATTTACACACGTGATGGAAGCTCATCTGAGTGTTCGGCTCAGTAATCTGTTTCAATTAATGAACTATCGATGATCAATTCTTTGTATAGAAAGATAATTAAATAATCTAAAGATGATTTAAAAGGTTGAAGCTAAGGACATGTCCTAAACAAGACAGTAGGATACTATACAATACGTAAACAAATAAATTTTGTGTAACTAGTAATTGTGTAACTGGCCTCTGGGTCAGTGGGGCCCATAAATCAGCTCTATTCATTTATTTTCATTGGCCATGGGGCAAGCCTTCTTGCCCCAAGTCTGTCAATTGACCACTGTTCACTAACTTTGTGAAGTTCTCCTAACGTTCTGAGCAAATGTTCTCAAATTTTCTTATCATTACTTCTTAACCTTGATAAAAAAATTTAACAAGGTTAGCATGGAATGGAAGCAGCTAGTGCATGTTTCTGTGTATACCAAGAAACCCACAGTTACTTTTGGGCCATTGTTTGAGAAAGTATGCATTACAGCAATGGGTGGATGCGTGCATAACTGAAAGTATGAAGTCTGGTGGGTGTGTGAGTGGATGGGTGGAAGGACTAACACATACTGTATGATGGATGGATGGATGGATGGATGACTGATGACGACGGATGGATAGTACATCTTCATTTTGACAGGGATCCCATGTTCATCATTCTCATCCATGTTCATCACTCTTTCAAAACACAATGCGCCACACTCCTGTACGTGTTAACTAAGCACACAAAGACGTCTCGTGGCAAAAAAAATTCCTGTCAACACCTACCCATCTTTTTGATATACATTGTTCTTAAACATTTTATCTCATAAACTGAACATCTTCTGTCCACCTTTGCTCATCTAAGACTTTGCTAAATGCTACATTTGGACCAAACCACGACTATAATGACCCGTTTACATTTTCAGCATTTAGCAGACACCTTATTCCAAAGGAATTTACTTCGTAATATTTATTGCATTATTATATGATCTGAGCTTTTGAGGGTTAAGGGTCTTGCTCAAATGCCCAACAACAGCAACAAAGCATTATTGAGGTTTGAACCAGCAGTCTTTGGATTGCTAGTCCTGTACCATAACCACTACACTACAACTGACCTCTTTACATTATTATTTAGATTTTCAACCCATTACTTGCCCTAAATTGCTCATGTTCCAACTTCTTTAATGTGTTGCAGATCTGAAATGCAGAAATGCGTGATTAGTTTCAAAACATGCAATATCTGATGTTCATATTGTCTGCAATAAACAAAATAACATACAAATATTTATCTTATTTGCAATTTCCATATTGTCCCGTTCACTGATTGGGGTTGTAAACATCAGTAAATAAAGACGTCATTAACATGCAATGTAAATCTTAACTTTCCTGTCTGAAACGAGACACATTTGAGTAAAAACATGTTTTTGGTTTATCTAAAAATAATTACCTGAATGAATGTGATTAGCTCACTGTTTAGTTGGGAAACAGAGTAATTAGTATTCAGTAGTGTCCAGCATTATACATATTAATCACCGGTGCATGAATATTCAGTGCCGTAACTGCTGCTGAGCCTGTGATTGTGTCTGCATGTCATTTATTAATTGTTGCTCTTTATATAAATGACTATCTGACTGTTAGATGACGCTTTAAATTCTTTACACAAGTATGCACACAGAAATGCACACATAGGGAAAAAAAGATTAAAAAATCAGCTGTGTTTGAATTTCCACATGAAGTTTTACCTCACCTTGATTCCAGTGTACTGAGTCACTTAGCGTGTCGACTTTCTACACCCACCAAAAACAAATTTAACCTCAAAGTGAATGTGAAACAGTATATTTTGTAGTAAGTGCAATAACTATTATTATAGGAATTACAACTAATAAAAGGTTTATAAACACACTGAAAAGCCACGAAGGCAGAAATATGGGGAACGTTTTTGTGCAAATCACTGGGCACAGACACTCATGTACAAGATTTGAATATGAATCCATCCTTGCATATCACATACACCTATATTTGCTTATTGTCTTCTGTGGCACATGCCACATGATTAGTAAAGTCGCACATTGGTTGGAACAACATGACCAATATTTACTAGCCTGGTCCCATAACTTTCAACTGAACATTAGTGGGACCACTTTGATGGCACTATTGGCTATGGATCCTCCACCATGCACCACCCAGCAGCTGTGTAATACATCACAATGACCATAGCTCCACATACCTGTGACAACCTTTTAGGACCTTATAGAGTAACCCCCAGCTCAAGCTAGAATATTTATTAGACTGACTGGATCCATCGTAAATGTCTGATGGACTGGGCAGGGTTCGGGTTTCTTTATCACCTAGTAAAATGTATCATTTGTAAATGTACAATGATTGTTCAATACTTAATAATAGTTTACTTGAAAGCAGGAGTGAGGAGTAGTAATTCAGGAGAACAAACATCCACAGATACAGACTAAAATCTTGAAAGCTTTCCAAGGTGTGAGCATGTAACTTCATTTTAAGAGTCATGGTTGTGTGCATATAATTTTGGCTATAAATTGCAAGCCTGCAGTGATCTAATGAGTTACAGAAAAAGGATGTGGCTAATGAGACTAACATTAAGAGTGAAGAGGCTCTTGATACCATTAGTATTTATATAAGACTGCTCAGCCTCACAGGATCATGTAGATGAACCTGTCCTTAGCTAATTCTCTTCAGTAACCCTGCCAGGCTTTCAAATGGCAGATAACATTTAATTGCAAAGCTGTCTTGTATATATTTAATACTCTTATTAAACATATTGATAAATGATAGGACAGTTCAACCTAGAGATTTGTGAACTCCTAATCTTTATTATTTAAAGGCTTTAGCTGTGATAAAGGCTCCAGCAGCTGATGATGAGACAACCATTATTACACATTGTAACTCGGAACATACATACTGTATGTTTATGTCATTTCAAAGGTTCCACAAATTAGAAACACAGACAATTAGAAATCATCAGTGTTGTGCCAGTTCACAGTTTTTCTGTACTAGTTGAAGTTCAGTTTATACATGCTCAAAGTGAACAGTTCACGTTCAAAGTTCCCATTTTTATTCTGAACCAGTTCAAAGTTCAGTTGATTTTAAATACTTATTTTCACACTACAAGCTAGAAATCACTATACGTTCTTTGAAACGCTGCTCCAGCCCTCCGCGCTCTCGTCTTTGCCTGCTACGCAGCGTTGCTATGCCTACCCCGCTCTGCTGCAATGCATCATGGATAACGTAGTGCGGAAGCCAGTATGTTATTAACTAGCCGGGATGTTAACTATTCTCAGCCGGACACTACGTTGCCCACAATGCATTGCGCACACAACGTCAAAACCATTTCTGTCTGGTGATCCATGATTTAAGCGACACCAGCGAGAATACTGGAGGGAGAAACTTTCTTTCGGTGCGTTTCAAAAGAGAGAACAGACGTCAGAAATTCCAACGTTCATTTACTGTGATGTCTGCCGTTCATGACACATAATGTGAACTCATTCATGTTCAAGTTCTTTTTTACAAAATGTGTTGCGTTCAGTTCAACGTTCACGAAAAAAACGAGCGTGTTCAATGAACGCGTTCTTTTGAACTCGTTCACGCACAACACTGTTTAGCTCACATCTTATCCACTTTCTTCCTACAGGACACCATTCACAATAACTACATGAGTCTCCAGCTGAGGCCGGATCAGTTCTCGTCCTTTCTCACAGGCGAGGTGGGCTTCTCTAGCTACCAGCTCCTCGGCACCCCAAACTCTTCATCCAGAGGTAAGTGTATCCTGCACCCACTGTGACTGACCATGCCATTATGGTTGATGGAATGAAATGACCTCTTCGCATGTGTGTTTCAGGCTTTCAGCGTCCCATTTACCTGTTTCACAAAGGCACAGCTCATCGACAGTGACACAGCCCCCCCCTTCCAAACCAGAGAGGGTTTTTAGATGAACGTCAGCACAGATTGGCACAGAATACTAGTCCATGTAACCCTGGGACATCATTCCGGTTCTTACATGTTGTGAGTGGTAAGGGTTTGGTCATTAGGCTTTTGTTTTATTTTCAAGGTGTTACATGCACAGACAGGTCAGTAGTGAGCAGTCCTAGCTGTGTGTCTAATGTCAAATATTGTTTGTTTGAAATCTCTGACCTCACGATTTTTTAAGTCAGTCATCATTAATTGTATTTAAAAAAAATGATACTCCAGTAATGTAAATAAATTCTTTTGTTGGTCGTTTGGTATTATCAAATCGTGTAATGGGATACATGGGTGGGGTGCAGAGAATCGAATTTGAGATCAGACCCACAGTAAAATTGTTTTTCAATGTTTTATGTGAGGCTTCTCTGTGCTCATATTAACAGGACTGGTTTGTCTGGAGTTTTAAAAAATGTGAATTAAACAGTGGTCTCTACAGAGGCTTGTCAAGGTTAAAACAACATGTAGTCTGTTTTTTATGGGTGTATGTAAATGTCTGAGCTTCATTTAAATGTCTCTAAAGCTACTAATATTTGAGCAAAAGTATTGGGACGCACCTTCTACTTATTGAACCAATGTCCGTTTCAACTAAACTAATTTATATTTTAGTATAATATAGCCTGTGTTCCAGCAGTTTAGGGAAGGACCTTGCCCTGTTTCAGCATTACCTGCACAGAGCCCTGAACTCGGCCCCAATCAACAGCTATGGGATGAACTGGTTGAACTGACTGATCAGGCAGACAACAAGTATTGTGATAAGATTCTACACAGACCTAAAGCAACAAGCTCACAGTCCGGTGTCCCAATACTTTTGGCCGTATGTTATTCTGTGCTTTGTTATAATGTGCTATTTTTGTTAAACTTGTTTACTGGCTCTCTGATTTTTCTGGAGGATTAGAGTTTGGATCATAGGTGCAGCTGAAATTCAAGTGTTTGGTTTTGATTGAAACGAGGTATTAAATCTTTACTACAGCTGAATTGTAGACATATCGATCGATCTGAAATGTCATGTTAAATAATAAAATTAATTATTTTAATCTTTGACTCATTTCACTTCGTTTCTTTTGTAAGAAGTTCCTGGAATTTTACATATGTTTCAGTGAATTGTGTGAGTGCTGCACAGGTTCAGCTGGGCAGACATAATGAACAACAAAAGATTCAAAGCCCGACCAGGAAACCTCTGCTTTATGTCTCCAGAAATACATTTATTACGTACACTCGTCGATTAGGCTGGTAACACTGTCGTACCACAACCTGCTAATATTGTGTCCATGTTAGGAAACGATTGTTCTTGTGTAAGTCAGGGACCTTTATTTTGAAGGCTTCCCCTGAGCGTTGTGCGCGTCGTTTGTTGTGATTTATATTTTATTTTGCAGAACGCAAAGGGAATATATTTTATCAAAATAAGAATAAAATGTATTTCGAAAATTTGTGTTTAAAACTTGATGCTAATTAAAATGCTAAATGCTAATTAGAAAATGTAAGGTTAATGATGGTAACTTAAATGCAATATTAAACAATAATAAATGTTTCGCTTCACTGCTCAATCAAATTGTGGGAAAATAAAAACCTACAATATAAACACAGAGTAAAGTAAAAAGTGGATTTTAGTTGGGTTCACTCGAACTAATGAAGTTTTAATTTGTATCATTAATAAAAACAAATATATGCCAATTGTCTTTTAAACAACCTAAAACACATCGCAAGTGGAACAAAGCGTTTGATTATATGTTTCATCCACCAGGTGGCGCAAAAACTCTAAAAAATAAAAGCGACATTATCATTCGGAAGCTTGTAGTTTATTTTAGTTCAAGCTCGTGTGCTCAGTACTGCTACCTAGTGTTTATTAAGTAATTTCATCTCCCAGATTGGGTTAAATGCAGAGATGTTTCAAAAAGCAGGGGTAAATAAGACCATTGTAAAATTCTTCTTAAACATTTTAATTGATTCATGGAGGAAATAATTACAAACCCATGTTATAACTGCATGTTTCAGAACACATTCAAATGTAAAAGAATTATAAAGTAAATGCATATAAATGGTGAGGTTGTTTTTGCTTTTTGCTGCTGCAGTTGCAGCTTCTGCTGGTTGATCCAAGCACTTTCATAATAGATTAAAAATAAACACTGGCAAATGAAAACACGTGGCCAAAAACTGCACATCAGACTGCACATCAGAATGTTTACATTCCTCTCTCTGATTGGTGCTGAATTACATACTGAATAAGAATAAGAAGCTGCTTCGACCCAAGAAACATATATGTGAGCAGTGTTTGTTTTAAAGGAAGTGATGTAAGGTAAGCAGCAGAAAAGCTTAGCTGAGTTCATTGAGACTGTGTGTGTGTGTGGTTGTGTTTTTCCCCATTGTCCTTGTTCATCTCTTGATCTGCGTTTTTGTCTCCAACCAGAAGAAAATACTTTACAAAAAGCTACAATTTAAAAACTCCGTTTTCCACTCAAGCCTCATTTTTTATTCACGTTCTGACTTTTCAATACACCTATAAAATCAAATTTGTTTTCTATATAAGGCTCTGAGAGCATTTGAGACACCTGCTCCCAGACTGATGGGTGAAGCTGCCCCCAAAATTGCTGAGAACCTCAAACCCATTATTATTGCAATTGTGTGTTTGGTTCAGTCTGAGATGTTTCACACTCCCTCCGCTTATTTCTGTTTTTACCACTGCTATCTTGGTCATACTTAGTGAGTCAGTGGGCACAATGAACAGGGACTCCAGGACTGCTTAGGAATGGGAGATTGGAGGTTCGAATCCTGGCTCTGCTATATGGCCACTGCTGGGTCTTCAAGACCTTTAACCCTGTCTGCTCCAGGTGTACTGTATGATGGTTGAGCTCTAAACAGTGTAGCGTGAGGGTAAGTGGGGACAAGGAATACTGTACATCATGCTATTGTAACAGTTTTTACTAAGATTTTGTAACTGTAATTTATCTCTATTCTTGAATGAGGTCATGCTAAACTGCAAATCAGTGTCTACCTTTCTGTTGATGAGTCTGTGACCTGCACTGAGAGCGCACTAATCACATATCAACCATCAAGCCATGTCCAAGAATTAAATCCCCCAAACACAAGCAGGTCTAAGTACAATATCTTGTTAATAATATTTTAGCCAGTGTGTACATCGGCTTGGTTATTTGATTTTAAACTTGATTTAAAAAAATGTGAGACGTGATCTGAGTAACTTGGTAATTTTATTGAAAAGTTGATACACAGAATGAATCACTAAAAAAGTCACAATGACACATCAGAAAAACACATCATCCTTATTATTGTCATTATATTATTATAAGAAGTTTCAAGTTCAAAGTTCCCCATAACTGAACCAAATAATCCAGAAACATGAGAAAATTCTGCACCAAGAAACTAAAATCAACTGTAATTTACAAACCAGTTCCAGAGAGAGAGAGACACAGCAAAGAAGAACCGAGCTTTCAAAAATACAGGTTAAAAACAGGTACCACAGTAGAGAGTATGTTCAAATCCCATCCCTGGTGTGCACAAGTCAGACATAAATATGATTCCCAAAGCATGTACTGATAACCACAGAATCATGATACTAAAGGAACATCACATTACAGTCGTCTCTATGTCTTTATCACAAACAATGTGCTGAATAACCAAAACTCAAACCCTGGTCAGGAAACATCTTCTGTTCTTATTTGCCGAGGCTGCTGATTTTGGTGCCAGTTTTATGTATAAAGTATCAGGATACCTTGATGTTTTAGCATCACTGCTTTTTTTAAATGTAGAAACAGTTACTCTTTTAGGATGGTTTTAATATAAATAGGAAATTCTTGACTATATAGCCGATTGAGGACCAGTTAATCAATTCCCGTGTTGGTGCGTCCTGATTGATGCCACCATCTATCATTATCAGGTTTGGAACCTGCAGCTTGGACTACGGAACCCCTGAAGCATCGTTTAAATATCAGCACACACCAAAATAATACAGAAAAATGATCTATTTCCTAAAGATCTGGTTATTTTATTGGCTGTTATTGAAACATGAAGCATGATTGACATCACCTGTGTGTGTGTGTTATTATAAAACCATTTAAGACCATTAACCATAAACCATTAACAAGTCCATGTTTTCCACCGCATCTCTGAAGCACAGTACATGTACTGTGTACATTTTAAGTGTGTACATGGGATGTGTAGATGTCATGTAAATGTGAAGTTTGTACATGTGATGTATACATACAAGGTGTTCAAGAGTGATTGAAAAGCATGAATAAAAAACTGGTGTCCTGATACTTTTAGCAGTGTGTGTGTGAACGATGTTTAATTTTAAAATTTGATGACGAATGATAAGAATCATAGATTTATGGCTTTGGTTTGGACAGGTCATTCATGTTTTTGCTTCATTTAAAAAAAGTTTCCTTCTTTGTTTTTAGAATATTTTGAGAGCTACAGAAGTGTAAACATGCTGTGGTGAGCAACTGAACTCGGCTTGTGCGGATGATCAATGTTTACTTATTGTGTGTTTGGGTGTGTGTGTGTTATGATGCACTGACGCTGGACTTTTGTGCTTTTTTAAATATACGAGCCCCAAGTCAGCAAAACAACCCACTGGGAATCCAAAACTTTGTACATCGACCCCTAAATATAAATGAAACAAATTTTCACTCACAGGGGCATACACACATATCTATCCCGTTAGTAAGAACTGGGCCAAAAGTGACATCAGTGTGTGTGTGTGTGCCTTAAAAAGAGTGCTGTAGAGTGAGACATGCCCTGTTCACAGCATCACTGAGTAAATTTAATTAAATCGTATGTACATTGTGAGTTTTTCTTCTCGGTCACCTCTTTGTTTTTATTGTTATTTATGATGCTGGGGTACCTTCCCAGAGTGACTGGGTGGTGCAGTGTGATTGGAACAAGCTGTATCTTTTTGCAGTGTGCAATCTCTTTCTTGATTGGTCGTTATAAAATCTGACAAAGAGAATGTTTTAACCTTTTACCAGAAAAGCTTTCATGGGGTTAAATATAAAATCATTTAATTTGAAAATATATGAAATGACTTTCAGGATGAAAAAAGTGAATTGCACTAATATACTTTGATGCTCATTTATTGGAAAGTAAAACACAGCAGCTTAAATGTAATAGTAAGAATCTGCTGATTTGTTTGCTCAATAAGAATACAAATAAAGGGTTGTGATTAGTCAGAACTACAGAATGTTCACAGAACTAAAATAATTTGTTTCATGATATATAGTAAATGATACAACTTAAAAAAAAGTACGTTTACATTGAATCATATTGTACCATATATCGCCATTGTTTGCAAACATATCTAGGTATGAATTTTTAAGTCAGACGACCCTGCCCTCATATTACCACACACGTTTATGGTTGGCACATGATAGAGCGCACAAAAATGAAAACTATGATAAAAAAAACACACTGGTTAAACTGTTTGTACCCAAATTAATAAACTAAGTCATTTTAGTGGATGTATATAGTTTAGTGAGAAGCTGTGTGATGATCTGAACATCTGCACACACCGAGTCAGGACAGAAGCCACAGCAAGCTTCACTCATACACACATGCACACACACACACACAATTACAAAAAAGGTTCATCAAAAGTGGTTTGTACAAATCGGACGGTACATCGTTAGTAAAAACCTTCGTCTGCTGTTTAGATTTCGCAAAAAACCCAAGCACCAAAAAACTGAATGAAAAATCCTAAAGTGACTAGCAAAAAAAAAAGAAAACAACAAGTACAGAAGCCCAGCACGAACACGCCGATATGAAATGCACCAAAATTGCAAACTGTACATCTGATATCATGATTATTCCTCTAAAAATGCAGAAAAGGAACCGCGAGATAAAAACCCAAGCGTGCTGATCGCTCACGGTTGTGTATCCGCCCCGCAAATACACACCCATTCTTAAATATTCTTACAAAAGTGGGAAACCACTGCAGCAAGGTGCAGAACAAAGGCAACAAAAAACACAAGCAGCTAAAGTAAGAGAAGGAGTCGACGCCCCGCCCGTCCGGTGGTGCTGAATTGGTTGGTCCACACCCTTGGATGGGGCTGGAGATAAGTCAGGAGAGCACAGGTACGTCTGTGATCAGCAAGTGGAATTGGTCTGGCCGAAATTAGGTCGGAGCTTACATAGACTCCCCCTGTGACTCGGTGTCGTCCTCTAGAGACAAATCCTAAAAAAGCAAATCATCAAAAAGATGATTAATGTTAAAGAAACTGCATTGTAGAACAGGCCAGCTGAGAGAGTCAGGAACATTAGGGTATTTAGGAATGTAGTGAGAGTTGGGAATACTGGAACTCATGGAGAAATGTTGGAGATGCTAGAGGAGATGTTGAAACTAGTGTTGGAATAGTTGGGAATGCTGAGACACTTTATGAGAGTTGTGATTACTGGGAATTTGGGAATACTGGGATGTGTCAGTTAGGAATGTTTGTAATGTCTGGAATCAGAAAACAAAAACTGTTGAAAATGTTGAAACTGGAATGTTCAAACCATTTGTAATTTTGAGAAAGTGAGGGAGGAGAATTAGGATAATTGAATGCTGGAAAGGTTTTGAATGTTGAGGTTGGAAGTTTTGGAGAATTTGGGAATGTTGGAGGTTAATATGAGAAGATGAAGGATGTAATGCGATATACCTTCTGCTTGTGGGCGTTTCCAGGGCTGGTGGGGGTGGACAGAGGTGACTGTTTGGAAATGGGTGTGGAGAGCTGACTGCTAGAACCGGTTCCATTAGCTACAGAGACAAAAGGAAGTTAAAAGTATAAAACATCTTCAATTGAGGTAATCATCGTTATCTTCATAATCACCCCCATTACCATCATAATCATCACAATCATACCAATCATCATAGTAAACATCAACATCACCATCATTACAGTCATCATCGTAATAATCACTACCACCACCCCATCAACATCATCCTTACCACCATCATAATAAACATCTCTACCACCACCACTATCATCACATCAATCATCACCCCATCAAAATCACCACCACCATCATCATCATAACCACTACCACGTCGTTTCCATCATTATTACAATCACCATCATCATAATCACCACCACCATCATCAACATCATTATTATAATCACAATCATCACCCCAACAACACCATGACCATCAAAATCACCACTTCATTATCGTAATCACTGTGATAATCATTACAATCACCACCAGCATCATGACTATTCTGATCAGTGTCTGCCCAGACTTCAGTCTATTAAAATAACAGTGATTTAAACATTTACAATCACTGAGGAGAAAAAATCCGGTTTGTATGTCCTCACGGAGAGCATGACATGATCAGGTGCATTTCTGGTGTTTACATATGTGGCTTTATAGACAAACAAGACTAACGATATGACTAGTGTTGTCAACGTCCCTGCACTAGCAATCACAGCAATGTATGAGAGAGTTATAACAATCTTACTAGACTCAGTGGGAGATTTACAGCGGCGGACGGGACCGGGACTCTTAGTAGATCCTTTTTGGCCTTTAGGAGTTTTCATCACCCTGCATTCTGCTTAGAGAAAGTAAGTAAAGTAAGTAGGTAAAAATGTATTCACCACCACATTTAAAATCAAAGTGCTTTACAGTGCATGCCAAGATTTCCAATCACTGTAAAATCACTAAACACACACATGCAATAATATACAGTACAAAACAGTCCACCTAATAAAAATGTGTTTTCAAGCGGGATTTATATAGCAGTCACAGATGAGGTGTGTCTGATTTCAATTGGGACACGAGTCGAGATTTATGGTCCCACCAGAACATGCAACAGTCAAAAGTGATTGGCATGTCGATCTTAACGAGAAAGTAGACAGTGAGCATGTCCACAATATAGCGGTACATTTAATGTTTAAGTATTTTATATTTGATTCTGTAATGCACTTAAATGCATGCGCGGCTAGAATTTAAACCTCACCAATACTAGAGTGCTACTGTTGAGCTAGGCCTTTATGTTGATGCATATCTGCGTGGGTTCACTCCCAGCGCGCCGGAAGATACACAGTTATCAATAAATGTGTTTTGAATGTTACCTAAAGTGTAAGATATGATGTTAAAAAACTAAGTAAATCTAAATGATTTGGATGTCATCGTAAGGATGTTAAAACTGGAGTAAGGTATGGTCAGACAGAGAGACAATAGCTATATGAACAGAGAGATAGTACATCAGCGTTACGTTTCTTATAATACATTAGCACTGCTCTGATGGTGTGTAGTGAACAAACCATTGTCATCCAGAGAGAAATCATCCTGAGCATATCGGAACTTCTCCGGTCCACACGCAATGAACACATCGTCATCACCAAAAAAATCCTGCAGACAGCTCACCTAGCACCCGCAAAGAAATCAAACACAAACACAAACACACACACACACACACACACGTAATTATTCAGCAGCGACCAAATTACACCACACCTCTAATAAAGATGACAAATAAATGTAAAAATAAATATAGAAAATGAATATACTAATAACAATACTGATTATATATAATAAAATGCATTTGTGTGGTGTTTAATATAAAATGAAATTAAAGACACACTGTCTGCAGAACACATGTCAGGATTGTATTAATCCACACCATAGCAGCTGGGCAGCAGGGTGTGTGTGTGTGTGTGTGTGTGCACATGAATTTATACATGTGTTTAATGGGTCGTCTGGGAAACACTCCTAAAATCAGAGGGGTGGCTCGGTCATCATAAGAACTACCAGCTGTGCCTCACTCACACACATACCCTAGGGACAAGGGGGGGGGGGTTAAGTGTTAAAAAATGACCATTCATTATTGGTGCAATAGTGGCCTCTGCTGGACGAATGTGTGAGGCTGATGTCTGTAGGTGAAAGTGACTGTACACATGTCAAAGAGGATGGGGGTCAAATGGGGGTCGTACGATGGAACCATACATCACATGAGTTTGATTAGAATCAGGATGTTATCCTGTGCAAGCTTGTGTGAGAATAATTAAATCACATTCACATATTCAAGCTGCCATTTCAAACCAATTAACCTGTCAATCAACTAGCAGACCCGCCCCTACACCTGCTGACCACGCCCCAGTGCATTGTCATCACGATAATGAGATGAAGATTGGCTTAGCTCCAGACTAAACTGCTCTTTCTCTCGCTCCCTCTCTCACACTCTCTCTCTTAGACACACACACACACACACACACACACACACACACACACACACACACACACACACACACACACACACACGAATAGCAGCTCAATAATGTGTTAACCATGGCAGTAGTTGAACCGATGTGTAAATGGTATTAGGGTCAAGTAGGTCAAGGATTAAAAGCTGAAGGTCAATCAGAAAAAAAGATTGTGTGTGTGTGTGTACTCAGCATCTTCATGTTTTTTTCTAACATTCAAAGTACAAAAGGTCTCTACTCAAAGTACAAAAAGTAAGGAAATAAAAGATTCAGTAGTATTTTAAAATTTTAATTTACTGTGATTTACTTAAGTCATTACATCCACTTTAGAGGGATTCTCTAAACTAAAAAAGGTGGCAAAAGTTTGAACATCACTGCATTAGTTTAGAAAATTAATCAAATGAAGAGAGAAAACGTGTGTACTACATATATCTAAATAAACAATTTGGTTGGTCCACGATTCAACCAATTTAAGAACTCGTTCTGCTGAAGTTAACTCTTAATCTTACAGGATTTTGAACTTCTCATGAAAACTTCACCTGGAAGTCATCGTAGGGCCACCGCTACCATTATACATAGTATGCAACGTGCACAGGGCATCGTGCACTGAGAAGGCACACAAAAACGTGTGTGTGTTCAACTTGACTGTCGCGACCTCCTTTCTAAACACAAAAAACACAATAGGGTCACTCCATCACCATATCAAGCAATCACACACACACCAATAGGTCTAGTGCAAAGACGCCACCTAAAAATAACACCTAATATATAGGGAACGTCAATAAATTAAGCATTGCGCACACACACACACCACACACACACACACACACACACACACACACACACAATTCCCCCAAACTGCGGGGGCTACTCCTAATCCTGGCCTTACCAGCTGTCAGGACCAAATGTTGCATCTCACACACACACACACACACACAGTCCTCAAGGTATAGCCAGTCAATTATTAACGGAGTCGTCAAGTGTTTTACTAGTGCGCACCGATCTGTCGATATCTCTCTCTCTCTCTCTCTCTCACACACACACACACAATGTATGTTCTACAATTTGAATTTAAACGAAGAACTACAGAAGAAGATGGGCTGCTGTATACTTTAACCTTCTATCTGTATGCTACTAAATTTCGTTTATAGACTGCCCATACAAATGCATGTGATTCAACTGTAATAATATAACATGATCACATCCTGTAATAATACACACTCCTTAGTTGTGTTCCAAACCACATCTTCATTCATCCATCAGTGCCTGTGATGTCCGTGACTGATGTGGTGTGAACATTGTTTTTACTTTTTTATTTAGATAGACACAAATAACAACAACAATATAAATAAGTGTCAACAATGAAAGACTACAACAATGAGATAAAAGAGCAGGTGAATCATGGGAAAGTTGCATTACGCAGGTTTAATGTGGGAACGATGAAAGTTCTATGCTTTTGTTAAACACACACTGATGACTTAAAAAAACAATGTGCCCACACACACGCTTCTCCACATCCGGTCATTAGAACTGAATTTGGTGGTTCGACTAGTGATCAGAAAGTTGTTTGTTCACTCCTGTTTGGCCCTTGAGTGAGGCTGTAAGTCAATGTGGATAAAAGCATCTACTAAATACTGACACATTAAATGTAAAAATCAGAGACACATGAAGTACATATTTAGGTTAAGGGCCTTGATTATGGACTCAAGTGGTCCATAGCATTGGTGACGTTTTAACCAGTGACCTTTAACCTTATGATTACACAATGTAACACAATATTTGTTCCCAGGATATAATGGTTATATATTTCAACTGCTCACATATACACAGTTCATTCCTCATAAACTTTTTTTTTATTTTAAGACAATGGCCTACAATAGCTTTTTATTTATTGAGGCACAGCAAAAAACTTTAAACTGATTTAAGGTTGTGTTAAATGCTGTGAACGATAACTAAAACTGGTTATATTTTCTGGATTGTGACTGTACTGAATATAACCTTTGATGGAACATGAAAAATTGTTAAACAGCCCCCAAAAAATTAAAGCATTTCAAAATATCACAATCACTTTGCAACAAAAAAGTATATGTATTGCAAAAGTATTTACAAAGATAATCAAATACTGTTCAGAAGTTTGTGATTTTCTGAGGTCTACAACAATACTGCAAATCACGTTCATGGTTTCTCCCACATGGTTGTCATACTATCCTTGGTAACGATGTTTATTATGTCCTACTCAAAGCGCTCTTTGTAAGTGAAGGTGTTTATTATTAAAGGAGAAAAAAATCCAAACCATCATGGCCATGTGTGAAAAAGTGATTGCCCCCTAAACCTAATAACTGGTTGGGTCACCCTTAGCAGCAACAACTGCAACCAAGCGTTTGCGATAACTTGCAATGAGTCTTTTACAGCGTTCTGGAGGGATTTTGGCCACTCAGCTTGCAGAATTGTTCTAATTCAGTTACATTAGAGGGTTTTCGAGCATGAACAACCTTTTTAAGGTCATACCACAACATCTCAATAGGATTCAGGTCAGGTCTTTGGCTAGGCCACGCAAAAGTCTTCATTTTGTTTTTCTTCAGCCATTCAGTGGTGGACTTGCTGGTGTGTTTAGGATCATTGTCCTGCTGCAG
>JAOUQU010041778.1:0-17318 GCA_028566735.1 Ammoglanis amapaensis
ATGAAATAATAAATTTGACGGGTGACGACTATGTTTTCCAGTAATAATTCTTACAGCTCTTTTTTGTAATAAAAAAAGACTGTCTCCTAGCAACAGGTAATTCTTAAACATAAATGCATAAAATAAATAAATAAAACATTCTTAAAGATTCATAGTACTGGCAACTCCCAAAAGTATATAACAAATGGTGTGCCTTTATTTCAGTGTGTGTTTAACGACAAATAAAAGGCAAACTAAAGACATATTACCGAAATTAAAGAAAACTTCACTACAGAAATAATGAATATCGCTGAATTATTGTACAAAACCTTGAGGCATCAGTTCAATGCAGCTGCAGATGAAGTATACATACTGTACTTCAGCGGGGTAGGCTATTTTTGAGTCAATCTGTTCTGGTTTGAATGGTGGGCTGCTACTCGTTGTTTTGAACACAGAGTCCATGAGTGAGGATGTTCTCTTTGGTGGAGTGGTAGAATGACACCAGCAGTCTCTGATGTTATTTCTCCTGAGAGTCTTCGTGAAAAAGAGTCTCTGTTGTGCCCTCTCTGTAAGTTCTTTGACGAAGAAGCAAATAAAAGTTTGTAACCCATTGAACACAGTCCTCATATTAGTTTTTATCTTCCTGAAATAAATAACAATTTACTTGGTCTTTGCGGTGTTCAGACGAATATTGTTGTTTAACAGTGACAACTGCTCCACTGCGTCCTGATAGTCTAAGATATAATCTAAGCCTCATTACAGGAGTGTGAGCAAGAAAGGAGTACATGGCCTGCCAATTTGGAATGCAAGTAAATGCAGATTCTTTTTTTCTAAAATTAGGTCCTAACATGTTCCCACTGATCTGATTTTAACATCTTAAACCCTTGGCATTATAATAGAGGTGCATAGACTTTTTATAGATATCATGTCAAAAATATAAATATAATATAAATATATAAAATATAATACAAATTAAAGCTCTGCAAATTTTAATAAAACCTCAATATAGAAATAACAATGTAGAACAGGGGTGCCTAAGCCGTTGATCATGACAGATCAGTCGATTGCGTGGTAAGCGGCAAAGTAAGACCCATTCAAACAAGCCAACATGACAGAATGTAACAATGCTCCGTCGACAATAACTACACAAATTTCTCTTTGGGCAAGAACACTGCAAAGACAGCATTATTCATAAAATGCTGACATTTACATGATGTCAAGGGCCTCAACTGGACTATTCTGGAACTAGGTGGTTGAGAAAAAAAAATTTTTTTTACATGACAATAATAAAGTCTGAATATCTTTTTTATTTAGAAAGATAACCAATAAAAAAATAAATCAATAAAAACAGTGTGAAAATATTTAATTCACTTGCCATGTAAATGCTTACTATTTAAATAAAACGTAAGCGCTTAAACAAAGCCAAAAAGACTTTAAAAAAAAAAACAATGAGGTCAACTAGTCAACTAGGTCAGATAAAGTAGATACAATTGCCTGTTGACTGAGAGAATATCTCAATCCAAAATGTGGGCACCACAAAATTGGATTTTGAATATTTAAAATTCAACTGTAGCAAATATTTTCTCATGGTCATAAAAAAAGACAAATAGCACAAATGATAATAAATGGCCCAATGCATGTTATTTATTTATTATTATTAGTTGTAGTAGTAGTTGTATACAATTTCATGTGTTGCATGATTTCCTGTTGGAATATAGTAGCTGATTTCTGATGACAAAATAAAACAACAGCATAA
This sequence comes from Ammoglanis amapaensis, assembly GCA_028566735.1. NCBI lineage: Eukaryota > Metazoa > Chordata > Actinopteri > Siluriformes > Trichomycteridae > Ammoglanis > Ammoglanis amapaensis. The sequence goes on from JAOUQU010041778.1 coordinate 1,736, forward strand.
GGAAATTCTTAATGGCTGGTATTTATTTCTTTACCAAACACAAATATAGCATACTTTAACGAGGCCATAGGAGAGTAAAACTACCTACTTTGTGTGGTTTGATGAATGCCTGTTCTTAATAAAAAAATCCCATGTGTGACACTGCACTGGTGTTTATGGTTTTTCTTCTGTCAACAAATCTGCTAACAAACAGGAATTGACTTCTGTATGTCAATTTAAATCTTCTATTGAGAATACTGTTAACATTATGTGTCTAGGTCATAACAGTTTAGCTTTCCCCTTAGACACATAATATGACTGATTTTTTTCCTATTAACCCCCTTATTCCGCCATGCTGCGTGTGATTAGTTGGCCAGCATGGCCTCACTCAGCTGAGCCTGACTGACGACTAAAGTGTTCACAACTGCATCCAGATGGCCAGGAAATTACAATTTTCAAGCCATTATTTCCCGACAGCCTGCGCACACATTATGAACATAGCCTTTATAAATACAAGTGAGTTTTTATGGACAAGTACATTTTCTGTACTTCTCACTCTAAAGTATTAATCATATAGATTATTCTTTTTTTTTTAACAATTAATGATAAGTAGGGCTCACCTGTTGCACAGTGAGAGAAACAAGAAATAAAAGAAATACTTTATATTTTCTATATAATATTATAATGTGTTCTTGTTGCTTAGCAGTCTGTAGATTAGATTAGTATTGCATGTAGACAAAATATATAAAAGGTAAAAATATATTCTACGTGTCTACAAACCTACACTGGCTGACTTGGTTTTGCCAAACTAACCAGTTACTTTCTAGCACTTGCTTTGATTTCAGCAAATTAAATAAATTCTCCACTAGGTTACAGTGTCTATAACAGGGGTCACCAACCTTTTTGAAACTGAGAGCTACTTTTTGGGTACCAACTAATGCGAAGGGCTACCAGTTTGATACACTCTTGTGAAATCACACATTTATAACCTTTAATTACATGTTACTATTAATAATTATATATTGTAACATCCGTGGGTCGTGCGGAAAGGATGATACGAATGTAAACAAAAGTCCTGTTTTATTAACAACTTCGGATAATCTCGCCATCATTTTCCTGGTAGCATCGCCCGGAACATCGAAGGACACACATGCACACACACACACACACACCAGTTCACTCCCAAAAACTCTCTCGCTCCCTACACACCTGCACTAGACTCCTCCCTCCCCTCTTAGCACCCCCCCCCCCCACACACACACACACACGAAGCAGAATAACTAGAACAATTGAACAGAGCACCCCCTAACATTAAACAAACACATAATCCATAACATTAAGCGATTGCTACAATAAATTACATAGATTGACATTTTCTAATATACACCAAAGCAAGTGTGATTTAAAAAAATAATTGCGACAAAAATCTTTTTTAATACAGCTCACTGGTAAGTGTCACTATAATGAGCTATTTTTGAGCAACTCATGAGGTCCATTCGGGCGACCACGTTGGTGACCCCTGGTCTATAACATGCCTATGCAAGAAAATAAAAACATTTGATCAGTGAAAACGCTAAAACAAAATTTTGTACTTTTGCCATTTAATTAAATCTTATCAAGATTAAAATATCATGAATTATCTGGAATAATGGTTGTCATATGTAGTAGGGAAACACTGTTGCTTATGTATAGGGGAAGCTGCATTATGGCTATAGTAAAATATATTTCAATGTTGCTTAGGATGTGTTCGAATCTTAATGTGATGTATGTTCCTAGTGGTCAGACAAGTCAGCTCAACTTTCCAAATATTAAAGAACTAAATGGCAAGCACTTTGTTTCTTTTTTTATTTTATTTTAAATTTCTGATTTCTGCAATTCTTTATTGATGCTTATTTCAGGCATCATGAGGAAATCACTCTGGTTGAACAAGCTGCCTCCAGGGGCAGTAAGTCTTTTTTCAAAGCGCATACCATGTGTGGACCCACACTGGGTGTGGGATGTGCCAGCTGGTGGGGTAAAAAGCTTGTTCTGGGGGCATATCTATCAAGTGTCTTAGAGTACTTTTTTTAGTTTTAAGTGCTGAGAACATATGAACTTTAGTCCTACCCTCAAACATAGGAAAAAAAGTTATCAACCTTCTCACGTTTAAGAAACATGTCTAATCCCACAGATATTTAAGAGACTGTCAGATGTGTTCTAAGTGGTTATGAGTTGCCAGTAGATGTTGACATTGACTTGATAGGTTGATTTTCAATGATCGTTAAACAGCTCTCATGATTACAGACACGATGCTCAACAGTGTTATTCAGGTTTTCACTGCATTCAGACAGGGCCCCTGATTAATAGCATTATGAGAGCAGGAAGCCCCCGAATGCTCTGCAGGCTCTGAAGGACACTTTTTTCAATCTGTTGGGTGGCACCTCGATTATTCGTGGATGCAATCATCAAGTTTTGTCATTTGACTTTCAGCTGCAGTGGGTGGGTGGGACATTTCAGCATATCTAAGTTTTTTCTGTGGTTTAAGAACAAGAATAAAAGATAAGCTAGCCAAAAGATTAGCTAATCAATACCCTACTCAGTCAGAAAAGTCGGTAACAAGTAGCCTGTGTCTCCCAATGATGATTGCCCACTTGGGAATTTGTTCATGCCTGCTCTACAAGTGTTACTATCGATAGCACAAGTGTTACAATCCTATCTGACAGTTGCCCTATTCCGTACCTTCTAAACTAAGGCAACGTTTTAGGGCTTGAGCAACTTGGTGTTCCACTCTGGTAGTTCCCACTCAGGTTTTTGGAGGGGGGTGTACTCCACACAAGAACTGCAGCTGTCACTCGTTTAACTATCTGAAGCAAGGGTGAAGCAAGATGCACTTGCCACTAGATGCAAAGCTGATTAAATAGTCTACAGGACTCTCTCCACCCAAGCCCAAATGAATCTTATACAAATCATGCCACCCACACCCCTACCGCGTACCAGTCTCAGGATAACCACACATTCATACTAGGCGTTCCAATCGGACCAGGCCACTAGTCTTAATACCTAAGTGTAGAGTAAGGGCTCCTGTGGCGTCTGGTGAAACTAACCATTTCCCATTGTTGTATGAATTTCATAGCATTTGTAAAGAGTCTGTTAAGTGCAGAAGCTCTATAATTAATGCTGGCACCTGGGCTTAGCATGATTCGTTTATGTGATTTCATTAGAACAGCACTGGCTTTTATCGGCCCTCAGAGTTAAATGTACCATCCAGACTCGTTTCCTGAGTTGGGATATGTAAATCCAGAAGATTTGAGGTAACAGAAATTTTCATCTAAGGAAGATGCTGTGTAAGCCACTCTGATTGTGAGCAACTAGTGGTTTTAATTTTTCACTTCGAATTGTATGCCGTTTGAGCCAATCGTCATGTGCTTAATTATTTATACCACTGTACATGTGTTTGCTTTTTGTTTTTCTCACCTGTACCGTACAACCATGTAACAATTATTGCTTTAAATTTTATTAAAATAAAACATAAAATAAGTTTAAACCAAATCTGGCATTAGCCAAATAAATTACACATAAAAAATGTAGTAGCTTTTCTACTTATTCAGCAGATCTTTAAGTGCTCTAATTTGTCCTTTGACCAGATTTGTCCGACCATATACTGTCAACTTGTAATGCAGAAGGTTGCAAAGTAAGTTTCAGACCAAATTTGGGTTTTTAATGAGTAACTTTAATAATGGGCACCGTCATGAGAAGAGTGCAGCTGCTTGTTACATCCCCAGTAGGAGCAGAACTCACACTATGTCGGTTCCATTGCATGGCAACCCTAATTACAAGCCCTCTCACTTTACATGTGATGCTGAAACAAAACAAAAAGCTGAACAGCTGATTGTTTAATTGCTGTTGTCATGGCAGCATGACGCGAGTGCTTAGAAAAAGGGTTGCAATGATTACATGACTGTTAACAAAGCTAGAGGGCATATAGCAACACTTGTCTTAAATTTAAAGAAAAGCAGCAACTACAATCAAATGCTTTTGAATTCAATATCAACATTACCTTTGTGTATAGTTATAAATGATTTGGAAAGCCCAAGTAAAAAGTCCTGCAGTGTGACAACATTGAACCGTATATAACCATATATAAAAACATGCAGTATAGAAATTTCTCTCTATATCTGTCTTTATATCATTATATTGTTTCTCACAGTATCATACTTAGAACCACCTATGAGATTATAATTATTAAACACACAGTCAGTAACAGTTGTATGTATATATTTTACCCAGTCCAGTCGTTTCCGACTCTTGGGTCCGCACCGGTCCCCAGAGTTTCTCAGCAATTGTTTTTACGAAGTAGGTTGCCAGGTCTTACTCCAACCCGCATTGCTACGGGATCTTGTGAATCTACAGGCCAATTTTCACATCTCCGATCAACCTAGAGCATGTTTTTGGATTGTGGGAGGAAACCGGAGTACCCGGACAAAACCCAGGCTGATATTGGGAGAACGTGTCAGTGTGTCAGCAAACCCCACAAAGAAAGCCCCCGGCCTGACCCGGGAATTGAAACCGAGACTTTTTGCTGTTAGTTGCTGTGCTTACTACTTAGGCACTGTGCCACCCAATAAAAGTTAATGGTTATTAAACCATAGTAACAATCAAGACAACAAATCTTTCTGTTTTTTGAGATAAAGACCAGCTAAATGGTGTACATTTTTGGTATCTTTTTTCCACAAAATAAGTGTTTCCACATTATATCCATCCAGATCATATGACCCCGAATAGACGTCAGAGAATTTTCTGAATACAATGTCGCATATTCAGTCTCTTCTTCTAGAATTGAGTACCTCCAGGAGCAACTCTCCAAGAGCACTGACAGGCTGGAAACAACACCGGATTTCCGATGGATTCCCACTGGCTTTTGGCTTTAGTTGAACCCTCATAGAAGGGGAAACTGTGTACTGGTTGGTAGGGATGAATGATGTTACTCTGTTTGTTTGTCTGGAAATGCTATTTGAATGCCTATATGTATCTATTAATGATGGCAAAGGCTACATGAACCAGTGGGGTGCTGTAGCCCAAAGATTTCCAAAAAGGTTCATTACCCGAAGCCTGGTTAAATCATTCTAACAAGTAGCACCTGCTGTGTCAAGGGAATAAAAAATTATTTGGCCACCCTGTCTCAATAAATAAACAGAACCACTTGGGCATACATGAAAATATTATTAGTGGTGTGATAGTAACCACTTAAAATGAATACATTTATGGTGTACACGACACACAACGCAAAAGTGCTTGTGGAACTGGGCGTGTGACAAACTGCAACAGAGCAATGAAAAAAAAAAATTATATATATATGTGTGTGTGTGTTACGTTAATAGGTAATAACTGTAACCGCTAACTCAGCCACTTAACCAATACTGTTATGAATCTGTTGATGGTTTTTAGGAACTCTTAAAATGCCACACCCATACACCAGCAGCCAGACTCAAGAGAATTTAAATTAACTTACTTTAATAACTAAGCACGAAAACAATGACAAGAAACCAAACAGAACCGAACAAAGATCCAAAAACAAAACAATGAAACAGCACAGACATTAGAAAAACACAAGCTTAAATAATGCACACAATTAGTCCAACACAAGCTGCAGGTGTGTGCCCTCATCAGGATGGGAGTGTCTGTAGGGAGAAGGAGGTGGGTTCAGAGGAACCCAGACTGAGTGTGAGGAATACCGTTCCTCAGAATACCCCACCCCTAAAAATCCCCCCCCCCACCCCCACTGAGGGGGCTTGCCACGACGTCAGCCACGGGAAACCGAAGGGCGGACGTTGGCCACAAGAAACCGAAAGACGGACGTCAGCATCAAGGTACATGAGTGCTGGGATTTACGTCCAGCAGGCGGGTTGACAGTGGTGCTGGGATTCACGTCCAGCAGACGGGTAGACAGTGGTGCTAGGATTCACGTCCAGCAGGCGGGTAGACAGTGGTGCTGGGATTCACGTCCAGCAGGCGGGTAGACAGTGGTGCTGGGATTCACGTCCAGCAGGCGGGTGACCGCTGCAAGCGTGCAGACCGACACTAGCCACCTAATGTCACAGAACCGGCCAGGACTTCCAGGAACACCGGAATTATGACAGCGACCCCTAGCCCGGAAACCAAGCGGTGCCCAGGTCTCATAGCAGAGGACTTCTACCTCGAGGTTCAGGTGACAGGACGTCAGCATCGGGGTACTGGAGAGCAGACGTTGGCGTCGGGGGGTTCAGGAGAGCGGACGTCGGCGTCGGGGGTTCAGGAGAGTAGATAGTGGCAGCAGAGAGTTGTGGCAAGTGGTGTGTGGCGGTCCTATTTTGGCTGGTTTATTCCGTTATGAATCTGTTGATGGTTTTTAGGGACTCTTAAAATGCCACACCCATACACCAGCAGCCAGACTCAAGAGAATTTAAACTAACTTACTTTAATAACTAAACACAAAAAACAAAGCTGCCAGGAACCCAAACAGAACCGGACAAAGATCCAGAAACAAAACAATGAACCAGCACAGACATCTTCATCTTCTTCTTCTTGTGGTGTTTTATTGGCAGTTGGCAATATTGCAGCACAGACATGAGAAAAACACAAGCTTAAATAATGCACACAGTCCAACACGAGATGCAGGTGTGTGCCTTCATCAGGATGGGAGTGTCTGTAGGGTGAAGGAGGTGGGGCCAGAGGAACCCAGACTGAGTGTGAGGAATACCGTTCCTCACAAATACACACTCAAATAACCTACCTCTCACCAACACCAGCTCAAAATCCACAAAATGCCACGAGGCTCGAACCCTCACTAAGTGGTAGCAACACTTAAATTGAATAAGTGTTCCACAGACTCCAAGGCCTTGCTTGCCAGTCACATGATTTTTACACAGACAATCCAAGCCTTAAACCAGAGCTTTAACCAGCACGCTCATTTTTGCTAGAGACAGGTGCCAATGTCAAGCTTCAAATGCCACATAACTTCTTTCTCTAGATCTTGCTCTTATTTCATTTTTTAATCTGTCTGATTGCTTAGCTTTAGAAATAGCTTTACAATCAGACAGATTGCTCTCAATTACATTGTTTCTCATTTGTATTTAATTTTTTGGTTCATCACATGCTGTTTAACTTTGCAGAATCTTTTGGTTTACTTCCCAATGTAGGGCAGGTCCTATTGATCACCAGTGATTTCTTGATTGAATAAAAATATGTGAGTAATCAGGTCTGGCTGTGGCTAGGGAAATTGATCTCAACTTTCCAAAGAGGATAAATCACAGTTAATTTATGTTTTAATTTATAAACTGCATTTTGTGTTTACTTGTGTTATTTTTGACTAATATTTAAAATGTGTTTGGTGATCTGAAACAGGGACAATAAAGCAGATAAAAACTTAAGTAATTTGACACCGTGGAAGGAACCTCTGTGGCTCCTCTGAGCCTAAAAGAAATATGATATCTAAATTGCAAAAGAAATGAGCATATAAGAGGCTTAAATAAACTATTAAGCAAACTTTGAGAGATTAAGGGTGCATTTATTAGATGAATAATCCCAAAGTGATTTCATTTTTCAAATGGACTAAAAAGCTTATGAAATATATTCATACCCATTTGAGTAACAATCAAATGTACTCAGGTAAATCCAATCACATTTTAGAACAAATACTAGTAATACCAAAACTAGGCAGCCCAGGTCATCCCATGTACATTGATTGGAAATGTGATTTGAAAAAGGTTCAGTGATCAATTTAGCAAAATTTTAATCAGCTTCAACTATTCATCTAAGTACTGTTCAGAGCATTATCAAAACATGTAGTGTATAACAACACCAATAACTTGCTAAGATCAAGTTATAATTCCAAACTGGATCGCAAGTTATTATTCAGTAAACCAATCAGAACATCAGTGGCAACCTTAAAAAAATATCTGTCTATGTATCAGATATTGTTCAGTCTGTGACAAGAATTTCATAAACTTTACATAAAACTTGTCAGCAAGGTTGCAAGAAAGAAGTTGCTCCTGAAAAAGTGGCATGGCAAAAGAAAATAAAACAGTCAAATGTCTCACTTTAGCAGAGATTGGCAGAGACAGATGAAGATGGGCAGGAGGTTTTCCTACCAGCACAAAAGCCATTTGAAACAAGCTGTCAAAAACAAACATGCTGTCCTTCAGTTGTCAAAGTCCTGCAGACTTTAAGAGACCAATTCACTGTCAGTCACTGAGCTCTACATATTTCCCAAAGATGAAATGTGCAAATGATTCCCAATCTAGAAGTACAAAATGATAGGAAAGTATTCAATGAAACAACGGCTTAAATTTCACAAAGTTTTTTAGAAAGTGACTTCACAAAGTTCATTTCACTCACATGTTTCTGGATTGTGAGAGGAAACCGAAGCTCCCAAAGAAAGCCTATTTAGACATCAGGAGAACATGCAAAGTCTACTAAAAAGGACCAGCAAAATGTCACACCACACCTGGAGATCAAACACAGGACCTTCTTGCTTAATAGTTAAGGTACTGGGCTAGAATTCAGAAGGTCACCAGCTCAAGCCCCACTACCACCACATAATTCACTTTGGATAGAGGCATCTGCCAAGTGCTTACAATGTAGATGTGCTACCCTCTTAACACCATTCCACCCTCAAATAAGTTAATTGTTAATACTTTTAGTTTGCAATTTATTTTAAGTTTAAAAATAGACCTTTACAATAATTTTTGTGAAGTTTTTGTTGTAGTAATGTTCAATTATTAGCATTTAACTTCTTCAAAGGTGGAATGGGTATAACTAAAAAGAACTCTCGTCTAACAGCAAGGTCCTGCCCAAGTCAAAAACGATCCAAGAAAGTCCTCCCCAGGCATGGTAACCTAATCCCTTTCTGTGGACCAAAAACATTTGAGTAAGGTGAACTGAAGTTTGAAAACTGTCCATGACTGTGTTTGATACAAAGTTGTACACTGATGAAAATGTAGCGTAATGATTAACTAGGGTGTAGCATTAACATAAAAAAGTGTTAAACATCTTCAAACAACAATAAATACAGGTTAATTTTGCTGCAAATACAGTTGTGGCCTCAAGATTTGAGAATGTCACAAGATTTAGTTTTCAAAAAGTTTGCTAATCAGTGTTTATGGTGACATTTTGTATTAACTTATTAACCCTAAATGTGAAAAGTGATCAGATGAATTATAATTAGTTGCAAAGTGATTCCCTACCATAAAAATGACCCGATCACAAAAATTACTGCATTCCATACCAGCATAGTGGTGTTTTGAGGTTTTCTTCTGTGAGCCATAGTTACGTCCAAGAAAACAGATGCAGTAATTGATGCATGATTAACGCATGATAAGAAATTTCTTGGGAAGAAGTAGCTGCTTGTACAATAGCACCACAATCAACATTCACTAAATCATCAATAACTTTAAAGAGCTTTAAACTTTAAAGCTTCTGTTGCAGTGAAGAAGTCTCCAGGAGAAAACTCCAAGAAAGTCATCCAAGCATCAGGAGCTTCTCATAAGAAAGATGCAGCTATGAGATCCGGTCACCAACAATACAGAGTTATTCAGGAATGGCAATGAGCAGGTCTGTGCATCTTTGACATTACCCTAACTTTAAGACATGATATAATCTAAAAGGGATTTTGAGCAAATAATAATTAGGGTGGTGGTAGGGCACAGGGAAATAAAAGATTCGGAGATATCTCAGTTACCTGGTGAAGGAGGTGGGCTCAGTGCTCTGCTTCTGAATCTTGGCCTGTTTGAGGCATTCATGCAGGGTCTGCTGCACCTCAGCTGGTATATCTGGAGACGTCTGGCTGATCTTCATGGCTGCTTCAATTAGTTGCACTGAGCTGCGTCCATTCACCTTCACCTCAGGCACTTTCCTCTTTTGTTCGTCCTCCTTTTCTTTTTCCCCTTGCTTCTGGGCTTGTACAGCGAGGCTCTCGGAGAGAGCAGGTGGGACAAGAGATGTTGGTGCAGGTGCTTCAGGCAGCACCTCTTGGGGACCATTTTCAGCATGAGAAAAGAGAGCCTTTCTTCTCCAGACAGGCCAGCACAGCTTCCAAAACACAAAGAGAGAGACTACCAACAGGGCGAGTCCACAAAAACCCACGAGCACAGCAAGAAGACTTACAGAAATGTCTACAGGCAATGACGAATGATTAACCAAAAGAACAGATGATGGAGAGGTAGGAAGTATTAAATGAGTGGAGACCAAATGCAAACAATGTTAATACAATCAGGGTAAAGTGAAGAAAAAAACACGAGACAGAAAAAAGTATTAGCAATGGAAGTGTTAGACACACAAGTGTACATGAGAGAAAAAGAGAAAAGAGCAATGCATAAGAAGGGGAAGAAAACAAGATTTTATATAGTACAGAATAGAGGAAATTACATGGACTTCCTGTTAACAAAAAACCCCAACCAGATACACATACTACTGGTCTGTATTTAAGTCATTGAACTTCTTAAGTTCTGATAAGATGAATGAGAATTTTATATAACAATAATTCAATGGATATCAACTTTTTTAAAACTTTAAAATTAGAATTATAACTTTTAAAAAAGTTATTTTAGTCACACTAAAAAGGTTATGTTTATTATTGTTTTACACATTTGCAGGTAAAACAAAAAATTATTATAGTTTATTTACATTAACTTCATTTATTTATTCAATTGCAATGCTTGTTCTACAGGGCCGAAATTCTAAGCTAAACATCCATGATCTCTAATCCTACCAATGGTACTGCATCAGTAGCAGAGAAAAGAACATAGTCTAAGTATTAATTTCAGGAACTGTTGTTAAGCACCACAATAATAAGTTGGATTCACAACTGCATCATGTTAAACATTAGTTTAACAACCCGAATTAGTTTTGTGTGACACTGACACAGCCTCTTGGATAATACAATTTATGAACATGACATCCATTTTTTCCAAATGTAATTTATAATAGACTTCTGGTTTAATAAATAAAGAGACAAATTGACATCCGTTTAACTTGTCATGTATTCTTAAGTCTTTATGTACCTAAATTATTATTCTTGAATCACAAGTTATGTGCAAATGTAATGGTATTGCTGGTGTTTTTACTCGTATTACATATATGAGTTCTCATTAATTACTATATATACAAAGATGAAGTGGAGTTTGTTCCGGTTTCCATTAAGCTTGCATTTTCACTTTAAAACACAATTGTACCAACGTACACACTCACCAGGCATATTATTATGACCAGTGACAGGTAAAGTGAATAACACCATCTCTGATTCATGACTCATTTTAGTTGGTGGGGTGTATTAGGCAGCAAGTGAACATTTTATCCTTTTCGGGATCAGTCATAATATTATGCCTAAACGATGTGTCTGTACACGTGCATCATTATTAACTAAGGTGGCGCTACAGCAACAGTCGGGGACTATGGTTCTGCTTAGTCTAATGGACTAAATAAGGTGTCGCCACTTGCACACATTCTTGTATTCTCTATCTCAGACACGCACAAAGATAAATGAACAGATACTAAATTGGCGCTTAATTGAATGTCAGTGCAAAAAAAAAAAAAACATAAAATGCGTAAACACCAGAAAGTGTAATTTATTGTCTAGGTACTCCAGTCTCTAACCTTCTGAAAATTATAAGCATTAAACATTAAATGTTAAATTCTTCAAAATGCACGTTTCCCATTCAACAAGTCAGAACAAGCAGACCTTTTACAATAATGTGTGTGTGTGTGTCCGATGATGGACTGGAATCATCTTCTAGACATTTTAGCTTGATGTCTAATGAGTCGGATGGCAGTCATGCGCGTTAATTTAGACACAACAGTTAATAAGGCTGCAGAATACAACAGTTAATTAGGCTGACTAATACGACGAATAAAAAAGCATACATTTACACATAGCTCATTTAATAGCACTGCATTGTTTGTCTTTTCGGTGTTTCGCGTATAGAGATATAAATTGTGAAATATGTTTCAGCCTCGTTTGACTGTTTTAATCCACACTTGGATGTAAATCAACAAGTGGCAATCCCCAGATCCAGTCTATCCTGTCCACGCAATGCTGTTTTATAGTTTCATAGTTGAGCAAAATGAATTTAATGCAGGTTTTATTCTCCTTCAAAAAAAACGCCTTGTATAGTTGATGCGCTTTTCTGAGCCTTAGCACTTTTAAAAATGTAGGTAAAATAGTAGTAGTTAGCAAGTAGTGAAAAAAGGGCTTCACCACTTTAATGACCAAACAGACATATAATGCGTGTTTTATTGGGGAAAGTGCAGGCGCGCGAAAAGACTTTACAACTACATGCGCACAAGATTCGATCTACCTGAACTGGCTTTACCTGGTGTGTTGCTTTCGGTAGGAAATACATCGGCGCATTTCTCTAGTTGCACGTGGCCGGACATGCAGAGCTCAGTGATGATGTGCAGAGCCCGTTGGCACAGGCTCAAGGCGTCCTCTGTGCGCGCGCTCATGTCTCTTCGGTTAATCCATTGTGCGCTGGAAGAGGTGCGTGCGCGTGCAGGGTTCATCTGGACTCCGCGTGCGCTGTAGACTGTTAGAAGGAGAGAGAGCGCGACGCGTCCACGTGCGTTTCGTTCATTGGCACTGCGACCGTGGTGGCACTGACTGTACCAGCGCTTCAGATAAGTAGACATTCTCCCATACTGACCAATAAGAAATAAGGAGAAAGTGGGCGGAGTACAGAGTGTTCTGAGACTGGAACTGTCTGCTGAACACGAACTCGTTATTAATCAACTATTTTTAAAACAGTTACCCCATTAAATCAGTATTTTAAAACCAGGTCCAACATCTTGATCAGAGGTATAATAATTGCAAGCCATACAATCACCCACATGTCACTGTAACCAACACACATACTGGTATCATTTTAACAACAAAGAACTAGCATTTAAAGATAATTGTAAATTGTAATTGGTGCATAATGGCTGCAACCTAAATTGTGCACTTACATACGTCCTGTGAGTTAGTGGGTCTTGCACACTGTCCTCTTTCGTGGGTAAGTGTTGTTTCAAATGGAACCATACACATAAGGCTGACGGACTAATATTTGATTGTGGTTCTCTAGTCCGCCCAAACGTCTAAGAGCTGTTTATTTAATTGATTTTCATGTTTTTTTGCTTATTTATATTTGCACCTGCTAACGAAGCATTTTATTAACGCTACTTACATTTACATGAAGCAGTTGATTCCGCTTCTGATTCGAAGATGGTTGTATTAATATTACAGTATTACACTTCTTCCATAACCTAAACAAAATGGCTGTTTTTAGAGCACTATTTGTGTACTTTCGGTGCATTTATTATGTTTCTCGGATGCACTGAAACAGTTCTTGAAGTGTGCAAGTGTGAGGTTTGGGATGCATTCAATACTTATTACACTTATGGTGCATAAGTGTAATAAGTATACAATTGTATAAAGTATATCAAATTCCAACAATTTGTAGCCATCTTGCTTCAAGGCAAAACCTGGTTATCCTAGTAATCCAAATCCCACCTTAAAAAAACAAGACCTTGTTATTAGGAAAAGATATGCCTTTATTGGTCATTTGCATATTGGATTTATATTTAACATGCATGGAAAAACATGCATGTCAAACTCACAACTGGTTAAACTGTATGTATTTGAATCTGAAGAAAATCTTGATTTTTTTCTTCACTTTGGCCATCCAGTCATTTTTGTTTTTTGTCAAGTGTTAGGAAAATAGCAGTTAGTCTTATTAAAGCTGTTCTTTGTGGTTGTTGTTGTTGTTGTTGTTGTTGTTGTTGTTGTTGTTGTTTTTGTTGTTGTTATGTGCTTTATGAAATGCTGATGAAAAGTAATTGTTTATGTGTATAAAGTGGCCTCATGAAGTACCTGGTAAAATGGGTGCAGTACAGAAACATGAGCCATGGGGAACAGTTGGCAGTACATAATGTGTGTGCAATATGATGAGGTTTCTTCTTTGAGAGACCAGCAAGTACCTGGCTCAGCATGTGGCAGCTTCATCAAGATGTCAAACTGACCCTCCTACAGCCCTTGCTGTGCCAGCCAAGAAACACCTTTTACACTAGGAAAACAGTATAAAAAACTAGGATATTCAAATGCTTATTTGACATTTACATTTTCAGCATTGTGCTTTTATTCATTGGGAGTTACAGGGGTGCTTCCACGGCGAAACAAAAAATCAAGTTGGATTTTTCAGAGATTTGGAAATACACAGAACTTTGAAAAAAAGCAGAACATGACTGAGAACATGAAAAAGCAGAACATGATTTTTTTGAATCACTCAGATGTAACAACATGTACCTTTTGTGACTGATTTTTTGCTAATCTGCTAATTGCAATTACTGATTTGTTTTGATAGTTATACTTTGAATACCCCAAGCAAGCTGGCTCAGCTGCTTTATACTGTTGCAGGTGCCTTTCACATAGTCTTGGAAACTTGGGAGTGTATTGCTTTTTGTGGTGACCAAACATTTGTTCAAACGAATCCTCCAAGCAGCAAACATTCTAAATTGTGAGTACATTAGGTTTAGCAATGAGATCAGCTAAATGTGTTTGCCAATCAGAATATAATTGCTTAACAAGACATTTCTTTGTATAAGTTGCTCTTGTATAAAATTGTTCCTTATTTACAGAGCAACCATTACTCACCATCAATGACACATCATCATTATTGCTTAATGATTATGTTTGTTGCTGTCTAAACAGCATAAAGGCACTCCAGTGAGAAATTTAAATAATGCTTCAACAAATTATTATTATTATTATTATTATGTCCAGAAAAAAGTACAGATAACACTTTTTTGCGCATTTTCATAAATTTCATTTTAAAAACCTGCAAATTAGTTTTACACTTGTACGACATTACTTAATGTTCAATAATGACTGTTATCCAAACATGCATTCAGTCTATATTAGGATTTATTAGTGCAGTGTAGTGCTACAATTGGGGAAACAACTTGGTGAAACATTTTGAAATTAGGGTTCAAATTGGTGCATGTGTGGGACTAAACCTCATATGAAGAAAGAAATATATTTAAAAGTCTTAATTCTTTATTGAATGCTTTATTTAATTCATATCTGCTGACTAGAAAAGATGCTAAGTAAAGTGATTTGTCTGATTGAACTAATTTTACTTTAACAATAGGATCCAACATCACCCTCTCATCCATGTTATAGGGACAACACCTGGGTAGCCCGACAGAGAGGGGTTGCTTTTTGTTGTTGTTCTTTGCCTTTTTATTCATAAAATTATTATTATTATAAAATATTATTTTGTTAATATAATAATTTCGGATGCAAACCTGGTGTCTGGTTGACACAACATGATGTTTCTAATAGGGAAAAGTCAGACATTAAAATAAAATTAGATGTTGATCAACATTTTGTGTTTGGATGCATTAACTAAGTAGGTTTTTATGTAGTTTGTTGTCAGAACCCGTCGGTAAGGAAAGTTCAGGAGACGTAGATGCGATAACAATCAAGGTTTTATTAGAAAGATGCGAGGCAGATACAATGAATGGCAGGAGGAGCAGATGATGGGACGATAGGATGACGGGACCCAGGATAGGAGCAGGCACCTGGGACGGACACAGAAGCAGAGCACGCACCAAGCAC
>JAOUQU010041881.1:0-17317 GCA_028566735.1 Ammoglanis amapaensis
ACATTTTAGTAGCAAAATAATTGCGATTAATTGCGATTAATTAATTACAGACCCTGTAATTAACTCGATTAAAATTTGTAATCAAGTCCCACCACTAATTAAAATACATTTCATGATTAAATTGTGATAGAATCAACGAACATTATTTTATTGTTTTGTCAATGCCTGTTTTCAAGCTGATCCAGTTCTGTTCTGGTCACTGCTGACAACACGATGCAATTCAATTCCGAACATCATGATATATTTTATTTATAATGTGTGCAAGTTTTTAAGACACCCTGTACAAACACGAAAAGAAACCGAATCCTAGAGTTGAAAGATTTGAAGATGCTGGTTCTGCGTTTCTGTATTTACCTGCTGTACGGATCATTTCTGAAAAGATCACGTTGTAGCGCCACCTCTCAATGTAGCAGCAATTATTGGCTATTAGAACACAATCTATTTCTCCTCTTCTACCACCTTCTTTCACTCCCTTCTACATTTTCTGTAAACATGATCTTTTATCTGAATGTTATCTGTATTATTTGAATACTCGTGTTATTCTGAGCAAAAAAACACTTAGTGCCCAGGCAAGATGCAAAATCATTCAACTCACAACTAACATGTGCCTAAAACATTTGCACAGTACACAGTAGATATGAGCAGCTTATTCTCCTTCTGCTTTATAGAACAAAACACTGCTCATTTTTTATCAAACACAAACTTCCCACACACTAAAGCCAAACATTTCACACAACCACATTCCCCTTTAGACACAGTTTCTGTAGGTAATCTGTGCATGTTATGCACGTAATGTCTAGATGAAGTATAAGTGTGATGTAGTACATCCAGTATACTAACACACTAAGAGAAAGTTCAGATACTAACCTCTTTGACTTCGGGTGTAGTCCTCCTATTTTGTGGAGTCTGTCGACCTCCATCAGAATAAGAAAAACTTCTGATGGGTTCTTGATCTAAAAAAATGTAAACAATAAAGGAGAAAGCAACAATAGGGGAGAAATTGGAGATCAGGTCATTGGTTTACATTATCGTTGCTTATGATGTTATGAATATACAAAAAATGCAATAATAAATGATTTCAAAATAAAAAGCAGATTCATTTGAGCTTATGCTTGTCTGCATCTGCAAGATCAGTGACAGTATGATGATCTGTGATTATATGATTATCTGTGATTACATGATGATCATTGACTGTTGGATGGTCTGTGATTATATGATTATCTGTGGCTGTCATACTACGATTTAGAAATGTATTAATACCAACTTTGGAAATGTTCTGTTAAAAATAAATGCTAGCAAGGATTTGTAAACTCGTCATATAGACGTCATGTGACAATTAACAGCCAATAGCAATAAGGTGTATTTAAATAGCATGGCATGAAAATCTATACCATGTGCTGATGACAACAAAAATAGATCTTCTGTGTCATTACACATGTCACAGTCTGACTTACAGTTTTGAAAATAAAAAAGTGAACCTTTTTTCGTGTAGAGGGCAAAACATTGTTATTGTATTATTGCACTTGAGAAGAAAAACAGCATGTTCTAGGTTTACATTCATCTATTAGAGTGTTAAATACTGTGCTTTTAAAGAAACATTTACATTGACTACCCCAAAAGTGACCCAGTAAGACCCAGTAAACGAATCCTAGGCTCTCGTTCTGATTTGTTGTACATTATATTTCAGAGAAAGTCCACATGACATGACAGACATAAATGGAAAAAAAATATTATTAGCATTTAATACTAATAAAAATTCTGTAATTTATTGGGAATAAGAAGTGCAACGGACAATAAAACACATTCACAAAATAAATAAATAAATTATATGTAGGGAATGGAAGGCAGAAACTTAAAAGGGAATAAATGAGCTTGTGGGGAGATTGGAAACTGATGAATTAAATCCACCTTCGAAGTATTGATGAGCATCGTAGTTTTTCAGGTTGTTGACACTTTCGTTGCAGCCCAGACTGGAATGCTCCGGCGGGTACCAATCCTGGTTGCGAATGCCATCGTGCTGAGGATGGTACGAGCTTAAGTTGCGTGCAGATCTGGATTGGTTTAACGCCTGAAGAGAAGAGTTCCGAGCTGGAACTTCAGGTAGAAGTTCTGTTAGGAGTCTGTGAAGGATGCTGTTTTCTGGCAGATTAGCTCTGCACTTCTCTGCACAGATGTGCTCGTAGATGTCCTTCAGAGCCGAGTCCAGAGCTCTGTACATGCAACACTTGGAGTTCGATGCCCGTCCGTCTCTCAAAGACGACCTCTGGAAAGGAACTGGGCTGACCAGGAAAGCTAGTTTGTTGAGGCCATTGTCGGCCATCTGAAACATCTGCTTTTGTTTTTTCTTGGCTCTCTCGTGCTTTATCATGGTGGTGAAGCGTGTGTAAGAGGCTGGACACCTGCCTTTACAGGAACTTACCAGCTGTCTGTGGTAATTATGGTGGTCGGACGAACAGTTGTCCAAGGAGTTTAGTGAGCAGTGGTCAAGGTCGCTCTCGCTGCACAAGGACGAGTCCTCAATCTGTATAAAGTCACTAAGATCCGACACAAGACCTTCACTGTCAGAGAAGTCCTGCTGACCGTTAGAAGAACACTCCATGTGGTCAGTTGTTTCTATATGCATTGCTACGTTAGCATAAAGCTTAGGGTATTGTGGCTGACCTTCTTGCGGATTCCTTAACACTGGTTCTTCGTCTAACACAGATTCTCTGGTGTCGTAGCTGTGATTAGGGCTGTTAATCCGGGTTCCTGGTCCCATGGACAGGTACCCACTTCCCAAATTGGGCATGGATTTGGATTTCTGGATCAAACTCTCAAATTGAGAGATTCTGTTATGCACCATATCGAGGGGAATCACGTTATTGTAACTATCATCGTCCGAGCCATGATTGTTGAGCTGCTCGTTCTCATAGTTCCGAATCCTGGATTTGACAGAGCAGACCACAGCGTTGGTCAGCTCCTGACGATTAATGTGATGCATGGTCTTGTAGAGTTTAAGAAATCCCGGTGCATCATGGGCCGAGCGGTGACGTCTACGTTCTTCTGAAGCCTGACTGACATTCTGAGGTCTTTCGTGTTTTCCGTCCTTCTCTTGTCTCTCAGAAAGGAGATCGTCACAACTTAAAGATTTGGATTTAGCACCGACCGCCGAGTCTTGTTGTGTTTGCCAACCGTTAGTTAGATTCTCTGAGGCGGATAAAATAACCGTGTTATCGTCTGGGTCATTGTGATATGTAGCTACTGAAATATGTGAGGTTTCATAGTTTGGACTTTGGATGAGTGTGTCTTCGTTTGGCTCGTTTTTATATGAGGGTTTAGTGTAGGGGTTCTGAATCATTCTGTCCTCGTTCGGGTGAACTTTTTCATGTGTCAATAAGTCATACGAGGTAGTAGGGTTAGAACGTTGACCGTTCACGTAAGTGGAATGTATCGTGACATTATCCCCACCTTAGATTTCCATCATGAGCAGCATGACAGGGAAGAGACACGACAAGACATTAACATGTAACAATAACTTTATGAATAAGCACGAAAGTGCTAGCTAGGAGAATTACAGAATAGTATCATTCATTTATAAAATGTAATCTGTTCTTTGTTCATATCATAAAAGCACGTTTATCTAAACTAATAACTGACAGCGGTTTACTTGTGTTACATGATAGAACACCGCTGTTAGTTGTTGGTGAGTTAACCTACATTTGGATCAAAACCTTCAAGTTTTATATAAATATTCTTAAATAATTCCTAATTGCAACCACTCCAGGCCTGGAATTCACCCAAATCATACGATCCCCATCACCACGCTTCACAGCTAGTCAAAGCTACTTTTGGTACTAATCATATATATATATATAAATATAATAGTATATATATATATAGGTGGCTGAGTGTTCAGCACTGTCGCCTCACAGCAAGAAGTCCCGGGTTCGATCCCCGGCTCGGGCTGGGGACTTTCTGGGCGGAGTTGGCATGTTCGCCGCGTGTCAGCGTGGGTTTCCTCCGGGTACTCCGGTTTCCTTCCACAATCCAAAAACATGCACTAAGTTGATCGGAAATGTGTAAATTGTCCAGTAGTCACACACAAGATCCCTGTAGAGATACAGGGTTGGGGAAAGACCTGGCAACCTACCCCGTAAAATGTAATTGCCCAGATACTCTGGGGATCGGTCGCGGTCCACAGAGTAACCCAGGGTCGAAGTCGACTGAAGGGTAAAATAGATAATAGATAGAAATCTCGTTAAAAGTGTTAAAACTTTTTAAAATAAATGTCAGCGTACTTGAGTTTTCTTTATGTTATCCATGAAATGTAGATTGTGAGGGATGTAGGCTGGTGTGAATAACAAAGGGTTGGAAATGTTTAATCTAGCATGAGAGGAAACTACTGACCCCCCAAAGAGAGGCTATTTGGGTCATTATAGAGGCACTAATGTGGGAAATTGGAGGCCATTAGGTGAAGGAAAAGGCAGATTAGTCTCCAGAGGTTTCTTTCCTTATCTCTCTTCTTTCAATAGAGGGGTAAGATATCTAGGACAGAGAGGGACGGGGCGAGAGTTTGGGAGATGTGAGAGGTACAAAGTGCTTGAAGTGGAGCTTTGATGTTTCAGTGCTGATAAGTACGACACCCGACGGTGTGATCAACAATCACCTATTAGGAACACATCACCTTTCTTTTATTAATTTAAGTACACTTTCAAATGATTACAATAAAATGCTCTGCTTATCTGTTTTATTATATTTTAATTTACAGGCTTTGGAATTTTGTGTAAATTTTGGTACAATTATTACACATATGTAAAAAAAAGTATATAACAATTTGATGACTATCTGTGGCCTGGTGGTTAAAGGCCTGGGCTTGTTATTGAAAGGTTGTCGGTAAACCCTCTCAGTGTTCCACGAGTGCCGTGACTAAGGCTGCCCACCGCTCAGGGTTTGTGTGCTCACTGCTGCCCCCTAATGTGTCGTTCTCTGCACAGATTAGGTTAAAAGCAGAGGAATAATTCCTAGGATTTAAACGCCTGAGGATAGGAAGGACTACAACTTTTTTATAAAACCAAAGAAACGGATCATGCTGCTGTAAGCGCCGGTGGAAAATAAAGATGAGAGATGAAAGTCTTTCTCTCTTTTGCTGCTGGGCTACACAGGAGGTGTTTTATGTACTAAACACGAGTATCAGAAGGTGATGTATGGTGCCATTGTTAATGTACGATTAGTTTTGTGTTTTATCAAGAATAACACTTCTTTTCTTACTGATATTCAACTGCTTTCAAAACATTATTATTAAAAATTATTCTCTAATTCTTTTAATAAATAAGTATCGCTATTGTGTAGTGATCTATTTTACCCTTCAGTCGACTTCGACCCTGGGTTACTCCGTTACCGATCCCCAGAGTATCTCGGCAATTACATTTTTACGGGGTAGGTTGCCAGGTCTTTCCCCAACCCGGTATCTCTACAGGGATTTTGTGTGTGACTACGGGACAATTTTCACATTTCAGATCAACCTAGTGCATGTTTTTGGATTGTGGGAGGAAACAGGAGTATTTGGAGGAAACCCACGCTGACACGGGGAGAACGTTCTTGCTGTGAGGCGACAGTGATAACCACTCAGCCACCGTGCCGCCAGTGATGGGCAGTGATAGCTTAATGATTAAGGTTCTGGGTTCTGAGACCAAAAGATCAGTAATTCAAGAACCACGACCACCAAGTTGTCACTGTAAGGCTCTTTAGAAAGGCCCTAAACCCTTGATTGTTCAAAAATATTGTTCTGTTGTAATTGCAAGTTGCATTGGAATAAAGTCGTTTGCTAAATGCTAAAAAATGTCATCTGGGCACCCATATGGCAAGAGCACCAACGAACCCCATAGTATGAAAGCTCGGCGGTTCTTTTCCTTCTTCTAATAAAAACTGCAACATGTGCACACCAACATGTGCAGTTAAACGATATATATTCTTGATAGTAATTGAGTTAAATAACAATGCCTTTGTTAGCACATGTGGCTATGTTTATCACAGCAGCATGGCACATTCTCATGCATCGCTGTCTGGGGGCTCAAAGGTCATTCCCATTTAACATTGGTTTCCCATCTTGCCCTACACAGACTGTGAAAATTCCCACGATTCTCTATTTTTTTTAATAGAAATTTGTGGTGGTGTAGATAATAAAAGACCTGAATCATTTGCAATACAGTAGATTTGAAAGACTTTTCTTTTTAAACTCAGTGGTGAATAGGAACCCATCATTGTTTAGACTGCCTGAGTTTTGAGTGGAGCCCCATTTGATTTAATTCTCTTCTCCTGTTACCACTTACAAAACATTGTGGAATGTTTTTAAATGGTGTAATTTCAATATCGTGTCTACTGGTTCAAATATGTTCATTTGTACAGGATGGTGCTGAGCAGGGAAACACTGGGAACCCTTTTCTGCCTTTGCCAGTTATTTTTATATTTAACATTTCTGTGTGCACTATTATTATAATTCATATGTCATACCGTTCATAAGGTTATAATTGCATATCTGATTCACATGCATTAAGCCACGCTTTTTGTACTACTGTATATTAGTTTCTAAATGTTTATACTATTTGAATTACAATGTCGTCCTCATATAATCGCCGCATATTTATTCCTCTTATATATTTTATTGGCAATAAAGCAGGCTAAGTCTAGTCTAGAGAGTGAGTGTATTTTTTTAATCAGAATATGCACTAGTTAGACTTGAGTACCAGTCATTTTACACAGCAGTGAGGTCACATGCCTGGCACAGTGGGCAGCCCTAGCCACGGGAGCAGGTTGGGGGTTTGATGCCTTTCTCAAGAGAATTTCAGTCGTGTCAACTTTTCAACTCAAATATCGACCCCGGCATCCTTCCGATCACGAGCCCAGTTCTCTAAGCGCCAGGCCACGGCTGGCCCATTTTTATTTTTTTGGTGATGCACCAAATAAAGCAACAAGAGCCATTTGGACCTCATTGATTTTGCAAAGTGGTTTCTGTACGTCAACTTCACAGGATGAGGTAACATTCGGAAGCAATATTTAATGTTTCAAGAAAGTAAAAAATGTATATTTTTATGATCTGCCAGCTCTACGATGGTGATTCAGCCTAAAATAAGTAGACAAGGGAGCATTAATGTGGTATTAGAACAGGGAATGAACACATGGCTGAGTAGTGCCCACAACATGAAGGTTAACAGTGTGTGACAGGAAAGTTCAGCTGGATTTGAAAGAGCAACTCAGTTTCCACTTGCTCTGGAGTTTAAGATGATTAGCTGCATTTTTTGGGCGGTGGGCTACACGTACAAGGGTCTTAAGAGTTGTTTTTTTAGGCAGCGTCTACTCTCTGGCTCAGATGAAGACCCAGCCGTCACCTGCTGTGGTATTTGCAGAAGAGAACTCGGCCCCTAAAACTCAAATAACTCTGGCGTTTTGTGTAATTGACTTACGGGAAATGACTGCTGGGGCACCGGGTTTGGTCACGGGAAATCCAAACTGGCACAGTAAGGATACGGTAGGAGGAAAAAGGCGTCTGTGCTGCTGTCACTATAGGTACATTCTTAAACAGGACGAGCCATTAAATTCAAAATGGTTTAATCAGCTACTGGAGCTTAGGAAATATTTCCATCAGAAAATATGCCAGCCGATCCATAACGGGTGATTCCTAAAGCATACAGTCATAAAAAGCATCAAATTCCTTTCATGTTTATGCTTAAGTTCAAACAGGATGCAGAACTATGGCTGGCTGGTGAAAACGAACACTAGATACAAGTAAGCGAGTAAAAGAATGAATATGTTGTGCTATTGAAATGCTTTCAAAAGCTCTGGACACACATTGACCCCTAACCAGGATCTAAGCTTTAAGTAAATTGACAAAAACAGCTCTTTGTGGCTGGAACCCAAATCACGTAACTATAATAACCACGACTCGTTTCTTTTCCTTCCTTTTTCTCTCTTATGTCGATCCTGATGGAGGCAGGAGTAATGAAGGAGTAGAATGTCCTCCACCTCATTAGCATGTCCTTTCAGATTTATAGTTGTGGCTGGACTTTAACGAGCTTTCATGCTGCTTCAGTGAGTAAAACTCAACAGTTACTGACTTTCCTATTACATTTACAGAGTGGCTGTCCATGGAAGAAAGATGTGATCACGCTGATGTTTAATCACGGGTGACCCTTTTCCCAGTAGACACTTGATCCTGATCAAGGTTACAGTTGGTACAGAATCTTAAAAACACTACGCGCAGAACAGGAGTGCATTCCCGGTCCATGACACACTGGCATTTAACACACTGGCATTTAACACACTCTTTTACACAAAGAATATGTTCAGAAAACGGCATTTTTATGGAGGGCTGGGTAGACTACAGTCACACGGTCTTGGCAATACAGTTTGGTATGGATTGAACATCATTGCCTGGTGTTGTGCTATGTAATGGAGTGATGCTTTCATTTAAGGATTCACTGATAGTCAAGCAATCACTGCTTGACTTTAAAAGCACCAAATGACTGGTCCAGTTCTAAATAAAAGATTATTCGATTTTAATGTTTCCATGTTCCTCATGTTTAAAGCAAATTCACTCTACAGATGATCCAGACTTCAACGATCAGAGTAAACGTTTGATCTTTTGTGACTAGTGACGGCAGTGTTGGTTAAGGTACTGTTTGTAAAATAAAAAAAACTGGGACCAAGAATTAGAAGCATGACAACGATTTGTACTTCAGGGTGAAGAATCTTCTGTGGAACTCAAAAATCTTCGAAACAAAGCTCTACGCTCTATCAATGTCGAACCCTGCTCGATTGAGAAGGATGAAGTAAAATCATCCGCACCCCAAGGAATGAGAATGGGAATAACTGTATATGTAACCAAATAGAAAAGTGCTGTGTATGGAGTGACACACCCCTGTTCTAGGCAAAAAAAACACTAATCGTATCTGCATCAGTTATGACAGAGACCCCGAGCAGCTTCATTTCCCACCCGTACATGGAGATTCCAGTTCTAGTGCACAAGCTATTTAAACATTCATATATAAATCTCTAATAGTATCGACTATAAACAATTTCTAAATAATACTAATAATTTGGAAATATTAAAGAGCCATGACAGATGAAATCATGTGCCTCATGATGACCCTATGCTGAATTAAGTCAGTAGTTACATTACCTACTTTAGGCATTACCTCTGCACAAGTTATTAGCACAAGCTTTATTTTTAAAACATATACATTATAAAAAATTTCTATAATGCACAGTAAATCTATTTCAAATGCCAGAACCGAACGGTGTGTTGTGATTGGCTAGCGGCAGCGTTCAGTGATTATAATCAGAACAGGTCAGGATAGTTTACAGTGATGTCTAAACAATTTCACGAGCTCACAGCATGGGAACTAATCTACCCTTCGACACAGATGCTGTCCAAACTGCTTCGGTGCCACAAGCGTGCCTTTTTGTATTTTAGTATTGCACAAGAGCACTCCGTACAGATGAATCATGGGAGAGCAACATCAGCCAGAGTGTTCGCAATTACCTTGTTTTTTGGGAGGGAATAATAAAATCCAAAAATAACAACAGAGACATTTTAATGAGTGAATATAAACCATCGGTTATTTAACCCGGGCAGAGCTGATGTTCCACCATAGAGCTTTTATTATCATCAACCATCGTTACCCCACAGGAATGATTTAACCCCCTCTAGCCCACTCCCAACCACAAAGTTTACGGATCTGGTACTTCTTCTCACACTCCAGAAACTCACTGAGTCACATGGTCTTCATAGAATCATGCACATGTTTAGGGATGATGTAGCCTAGAGGGTACAGCTTTGGGTTATCTACCAGATGATTGGCACTTGTTCATGGCCATTGTTGGGTCCTTGTACGAGACCCTTAACCCCATCTGCTCCATAATAAGTTGGGATATGTAAAGAAAGAATTATGTTGTACTGTACATTTGTATATGTCTGAGGACCAGTATTTATTATTCTAAACCAACCACCCCTTAAGTGGGCAAACCAACCATCCTGTAGTGGCATAGACAAACCTTTTCACTTTGGATAGCACAACCCATTCTTGAAGACCTGAGAACATTATAAAGTACACAAGATGCCAAAATAAGCATCATTAAAGTGGCATGAAGGCAGCTAGAATCCACTGTCATTAGAAATTATGATACATTTACAGTTTCAGCATGTAGTAGACGCCATTATCTAAAGCAAATCACAATAGCAACGGTTAAGAGCCTTGCTCAGTGGCCCAACAGCGGTGGGGTAGTGGGGCTTGAACCAGTGACCTTCTGAGGAAATCTAGCCTAATACCTTAACCACATAGCCAACACTGTCCAACCTAAATGTCTCATAAATAATGACATTTTTTAAATTGTAAATGCTAAATGTGTTCGAATTCTACAAAATGCTATTTGTTGCTTATTTTAATATAAATCGTCATAGTTACTGTGTAAATAAATTACTGTGTAAAGGAACAAGAGGGAAAAGACATGATGGGTAAATAGAGATTTGTATTCTCCGCTGTAACTAAAGTCTGGTACAAAACTTTCTGATGTGATTATTTCAGAAGCCCCGAAAGTCGTAATGTTTATTATCTGATTATAATCTTCACCACAGCCATTACTCAAACCCAAACTGGACCACGAGCAGATTTCACATGCTTGGCTTCTTAGTTTAACATCGTTACAAAGTAATTACGCTCCTTTTGGGAGATAATGAGAGTTTAATGTCTCTTATGGCCACCCGTAGGGAGCGAGGAGCGGTGTCCTTGAGAAAGAGGTTAAACGTTGAGTAACATACACAAAGATCAGACACGGCAAAGTGCTGTTTGTTTACACAGATCAGACTGAACTGGTTTGAAAGCTCAACAAGTGATTTCTGCAGCTTATTCTTATAGTTACAATGAAACAACAATAATAATACTATTAATAAAAGTGTACACGAAGCCTTTTACAAATAATTCGGACTTCCTCTTCCCTGTGTACACTTGTTATTGGACCTTAAATGGGGTCACTTGAGATTCAGGAGTCGTTGTAAGATATTTGTTTACATTTCAAAAATTATTTACAGGGTTTTTTTAAGGTTAATATTCATCCTTCCATGATCTCACCACTTTATTTTGGTTAGGGTCACACTTGGTGAATACACTAAACACCTAAAAAGGTCGCCAGTAAGTTGCATCCTACACAGACAAACACACACACACAGGGCACAGAGTACAGTGTAGCCTAGTGGGTAGAGAACCCAAAGGTTGGAGGTTCAAATCCAGGCTCTGCTACACAGCCACTGCTGGATCCTTGAGCGAGACCCTCAACCCTGTCTGCTCCAGGGGGCGCCGTACGTTGGCCGACCCTGCGCTCTGACCCCCAACTTCCAAACAAGTAGGGATATGCGAACTGACACATTTTGTTGTTCTGTATATGTGTAATGACAAATAAAAAAACAATTAAATTGAATTGTTATAGTATCTTCGATTTATCTGACTGCATGTCTTTAGACTATGGGAGGAAACCGTAGTACCTGGTTGTAGTGCACAGACACGGGGAAACATGCAACATTCAGACACCTCTGACACAAAGCCTCTGATTTCTTTAGCCAGGAATCAAACCCAAGACAGTGCAACAGTCCCGTGCTGCCCATTTTCGTATCTAAGTTCTACATAAACCAAAAGTTACTTTACAAAGGAAATGAGGCGACAAAAGTTGCTCACAAAGAGATTGTGGTGATGTGTTTCATAGTTTTACACTAAAAGATCTGCAATCAAAACAAAAATTTTAAACAAATAAGTGCATAAGTCCTAAACTATTGAGGTCTAAAGCATTGTGAGAAGTGATGCGTAGTGGGATCATGGATATTCTCCAACCCAAATACAATCAATTGTTACTCAATGAGCTGAATAGAGTCATTAGTGAAGATAAAGTTAAAGAGCGCAGATAAAAGTGGCACTGCAGGACGTTCCTAATCTGTTTACATGTAGATTATTTAATCCATCATTAATTGTATGTTATTGCTATTTAGCTCTAAGTACATAAAGGGATTCATTTCTACACAATCACTCAGGAAGTCGATATGAACATGAATATAAAGTTTTCTACTCTTGGAACAGACTCTGTAAAGATTCCACTTCCCTGAATGACAAATTCCCTCGTCCATATAATAAACACGGGTCATCTGGAAGTATTTACTACAGGAAAAGCGAAAAACAAACTGTAGTCTTGTAACATAAACCTCTCAATGCTACAGCTGAAGCATGTTAAAGTCGTCCCGTGTTTTTTAGAGCGCCGATCGTTTTAGAGGACGAGGCAGCAGCTTCCTACCAATGTTCCCATTATTATTGGTCCTGATAGGAGGAGGTTCATGCTAATAAAAATATGGAATATTTTGTACTGATTTATTAAAGTCAGATGGTTGAACTGACTGAAGGTAAAGCCTGAAAGAATCCCGGAATCGTGTCGTTAGATTAAACTTAATTTCATTATATAATCAATCACGTGTATTAAGAATTGGTGTCCAGTTGTCAATACAAACTAAAAGCACTGTAACTAAATGCAAATATTAAATACACAAAACAATCAAGTATTAAGTCATTCTTCATTCTGGGGTTCTGGTTTCTGTCTTCAGAACTAATTTCCATCCAGAAGTGAACTTTGTAAACCAAAATTCATTAAACTAAAAATAATAAACTGGAATAATCTGGTTTGTTTGTGTTGCGTTTCGGCCATTAAAATCATCATTGTGTCGTTTCATTTCTCAACCTGCAGAAACGTTTCATTTCTTTAAATAAAACGCAGTGTTTTTACAGCCCAGAAGCCCCGACAACCACAAATACTTTCCTTTTTTGATCATACCGGGTGCAATTTCATACACGGCTTCAGTGTATTTATAATATTTTATTCATTTCGATGATCAGATGGAATGAATATCATTGTCATTATGCCGTCATTGTTACTAAAAATGACATTTTAAATCACTGACGCTTTAAACGAGTCGATTTGTCAGTAATGATGATGAAGTTTATATAAGCTGTTTAACCAAACGACAATGAAATGAACGTTCAGTATAAAACGATGTGACATCATCAAGTCAAAACATTTCAGAAAAGAGTTTATCATGAGTTTTTTTATCCTTCATCATCTTTGCAGTGACTCGTCGTCTCTTAAGATGATGGAAAAAAGAACTATAATCCCAGTCGTGGGTACTTCTGGGATACGATTCCTGTTTTGAAGTGAGCAGTGGAAAATGGAGTGTTAATGGATTCAGCACTCGGTTAAAGTCAAAAGTTTACATTTCTTCTCTAACTGCAATTTTTCTGTGACTGAATGATTGGATGATAAACGTCATTGCCCATCAGGAAAGTTTACAGACAATAATATAAGGAAAATTAAACTGTAAAAGTATATGGTACTGTGGTATTTCTCTACCTAAGGCAGGGGTGTCAAACCAGATCCACGAAGGGCCGGTGTGGCTTCTGGATTTAATTCCAACCAACCCAGGAGGTCACTTGATCAGCTGGTTAACTGAGACCAGCTAATTAAATTAGTGAAATCAAGTGTGTTCTGATCCGGTTGGAATAAAAACCCGCAGCCACACTGGACCTCTGAGGTTTGACACCCCTGACCGAAGGTGTAATTACATGAATTGTATTTATTTTATTTGAACTAAATATAGTACTAAGTTAAAAGGAAATGTAAGATGTTGTTTTTGTTATAAATGTAGAGAAATATAACTGTGCACCCCAACTGTGCGCTTTAAATCTAAAAAGTTTAAATTTCAGTAGTTCTACCCACCTGATCAAGCATCAAATGGACAAATGTTGAGTGAGAAAAGGTTAATGAGGTTTCTTCTCACTGTCGCTGTGAGTCTGGGTAGCAGCACAATTAGAATAAAGAAGTAGCATAAAAAAGTGGGACCGTCTGTTTATTCTAGCACCAATGACTACATGCATTAAAATGGGAATATTTTAATACAAGCAATAGTGGATCTACAATGATGGAATTTGAAATAAATGTATTAATTTAATAGGGGGAAAGACAAATAAATAACAAATAAAATGTCACAATGGATCGTTCTGGTCCACCAACATGATTCTGCTCAGTTTGACCCCTGGAAGCTCTTCTTGATGCAACCCACCATACTTTAACTGAGCTTGGGACTGAGAAATGTACCCAACAATAATAAGACTGACTGTCTGGACAATCGTATCTGGATCTGGTGTGGTCGGACTGCTCATAGCACCACTTGGATTCAAACCGGGTGTCTAGTAATAGCACTAACGCACTAGGCACAAATGATTTGTGTTGCCTTTCACCCCCCCCGGAAAAAAATCCATTAATTAACTATATTTGTCAGTGCGTTTCTCATAAATTCTCAAAATAACTTCTTAGTATTAATGTTATAAAAACAATTTAAAGTCTTGACAAAACAATAAACTAATTTTGCATTAATAACGGCACCAAAGATCAGTTTCTTAGACCCGTGTTTAATGGTCAAAAATTCAACCTCAAATTTGTTCTACCAATTGGGTAGCAGGTTCCCAACATCTGTGTATTCCATATATATTAATATTGAATCAATCTTCTTGTTGCCTGATACGTAAAAGATCCTGTTTAAATGGAAAGCTGTATTTCATTGTAGAAAATCACTTCAGTCTAATGAATTATTGTAGTATTATAAATACCTTTTTTATTTTGTTTTAGATAGATAGATAGATAGATACTTTATTAATCCCGAAGGAAATTGAAATTGGAATTTTCATATGTATTAGACTACAAAAATGAATCTTTCGAGCAAATAGTTATGACCATAAGATGAAATAAAATCTATAACATACACAATATAATATAACATATACTTCAATATAATGAAAATCTTGATTATAATTACCATGACTTGATGACATGATTTTTTTCACCAGGGTATCTGAAGCCCTGCAGTGAACCCTATTTATTGTGTATAATTCTAGTGACCGTGCTGATGATTACTATTATGATGATGATTTTTCCTGAGCCTGATTTGGTCCTCTATGCGAGTACGTAGTTCACGTGGACTGAACTCTGGCACTGGCAGTGATTAATTACATTTGAAAATGGAATAACAGAATGATTATGTTACTTTAACAATGTTCTGTCCCTGCTGACTCGACTCAATATCATTATGTTCTTATAAAATAAAACTGATGAAAATTATGTTGGCTTAGTGGATAGAACTGTCACGTCATCCAGGACTTTCTGTGTGGTGTTTGCATGTTCTCCCTGTCTGTGTGGGTTTCTTCCGAGTACTGTGGTTTCCTCCTACAGTCTGAAGACATCCTGACAGGTTAATAATGAAGATAATAAAAGGGATGTTTGTGTGTGTGTGTGTGTGTGTGTGTGTGTGTGTGTGTGTGTGTGTGTGTGTGTGTGTGTATGTGATCGTTTCTGTACCCTGCAACAATCCGGTGTTTAGTGTATCCGCCCAGTGTGATAGGATGAAGCGCTGGTAAAACTAGTTCATGGATGGATGGAAACTGTTAGATTATTTAACAATATTAAATATCCATACATTTTTGTATCAAGTCATACATCCTAAAGTTCAAATGATCCCTAGATCACAATAATATTTCTAATAAACGTGTCACTCGCTCTGCTATTTCACATTCCATTATGACATTTCTGATCCGACGGTTTGTTAATAACATGAGCATGAAGTCGGTTGCCGGTTTGCACTTCTGTAGACTTTTTACTTTCTATGATTCCTCCGTTCTGATTCTTGCTTGTACTTTGAATTACAACTCAGATCCGGTTCCTGAACTCTCCCCTTTGACTGTTATTTCCGAAGTAAATCATCCAGGAATAATAATAAAATTTATAATCATCACTAGAAACACAAAACTACATCAAATCATATTTAGAATTATTGTACTAATCGTGTTCTAATGGATGTTCTTTTAGGAACGCAGCTTTATCAAAACAACGCACACGTGTTATTGTTTAAATCCAATCCACCACGTCCCGCGGTGAAGAAATGAAGCAAACAGGACGTCTTGTTAAATTTCAGTTTGATGGATTTCAGATTTGTGCTGAACAGTCGATCTGTGTCAGTGTTTAATAATCATCAGCTGAGTGAAATGTTGGATTAGTGTTCGATATGTGATGAAATCTAAACCGTTCTCAGTAAACCGCTCAAGAGGTTTGGACCGAACTGTAGACCTTTCAGCGGCGGCGGCGGCAGCTCAGTAACAGCTTGGGGGGTTTGGATCATTCTCCTGGATTCCTGGATCTGGTGACTTTATTTTGGTATAAACTGTAATGAAGTGAGGTGATAAGCTGCATCTTTCGCACTTCTCACTTTGGTTATTTATCCTCACCAATGACCAGTTTCCTTTAAGATTTCATTTTCAGGGATGGAAGAGGATCAGAGGTCGTGTTTGACCTAAATAAGTGGAGAAACATCAAAAGGAAATTGAGTTTTGCTTTATTAAGCCAGACATAAACTCACTGAGGATAAATAAACCAGCAGATCTGACGTGATTACAGGAGCAGATTTGTTATGATTCTGAAGTGAAGAAATAATTTAATAAAGTGAAACTCAGCTTTCTGTGAACAGTGGAATTTTTTGGTGACAGTGGAATATTTCATTAGTCCAGGATCAGGTTTATACTAAGTCTCTGTTCCAGGCTTTGCTCTAGGCTCAGTCTCAAGCTTTATTCTAGGCTCGGCACAAGTTTATGCTTTGTTCCTATGCTTACACTTCAGGTTCTGTTCTTGGCTCAAGTTCTATACTGGGCTCAGGTCAAAGTTTAGACATTTTAGGTGCAGTGTATTGAACATTTTTTTAAGAAGCATCACATAAGAAAACTATTTTTTTTAAATCTACAGATTATTTGTGGTTTCAGACAGATTTGTGTCACCGTATTTCTTGTATATGTCGGCTTTTGTTGTTTCAAGTCTCATTATCTTAGCTTATCTACAGTCTGATAGAGTATATCCACAGCCGGGAACTTTGGTCCTTTTGGCCTTTATTATTTTAGCTGGAGTCGGTAGTGGACAGTAGTGGAGACCAGTTTGACTTGATTCACATCTTTTTTTTCAACAGAGTAACACAGTAAAGATGCGTCGCAACAAGAAAGACCTGGGTTTATAACACAATCTGGAACCTGGGTCTTTTGTGTGTAGAGTTAGCATGTTCTCTCTAGGTTTTTTTTCTCTAAGATAGTTGGAGCTACTACAAAAGCTAAATGTTAAACGGAGCTACTACTACAATTGATAAATTGTGTGTTTGTGTGTGTGTGTGTGTGTGTGTGTGTGTGTGTGTGTGTGTGTGTGTGTGTGTGTGTGTGTGTGTGTG
>JAOUQU010041990.1:0-17317 GCA_028566735.1 Ammoglanis amapaensis
CACTTACTGGTATGGAGTGTCACGTCTTCCTTTGTGACGCCGTTCAAATTAAAAGTCCCAGAAGTCCTTTGACGAAATGCAGCTTTTTTTCCCCCTGCGACTAGTCGACCAATGGAATTTGGCCGACTAGTAATTTTTTCGGTCGGCCAACGAATTATCGATTAATTGCGGTCAGCCCTAGTAGAATGTATTTAAAATATATTTCAAAAGATTCTGATGAGAAGTTAAAAGGAGCAGTAGAGAATCTATTGATTATTGACAAAAAAACATTTCTGCTAGTTTCAGGGTAGAAATAAGTAGACACTAGGGATACCTTGTGACAGCAAAGGCTTTACAGACACGACTGATATATTAAGCTTTGTCCAAATTTAGAAAAAAGGGTGTGGGGGTTCAAAAAGGACCTTGGTGAGCAACTGAACTACAGAAGAGAGGATATTTATCTGTAAATGGATGGTGGAAGTGGAAACTGCAGGATTCAAAGACGTTATGGGAATTTACCGTCCAGTATAAAAAACAATCACAGCCACGAATGAGTGGAGAATCTGAAGTTCTGATAAATGATTCTGAAAATCTCTGATTCTCTTATGGAACTCCTCAACTAGTTGAGGGAACAATGAGAACAAGCTCATACAAGCGCTGATCAAAGCATTAGGGAATGCTTCCAGACTTTTTGGTGCCTGCACACTTGAGAAGTACATTTACTAAGAAAGATTTTTCCTCTGAAGTCAAAGTAACAATTGAACTTGCTTCCATGCTGTATATCACTGGGAGCTTAAAGGCAAAGCAATGATTATATTGGGGTTAGGACACCTTTCAGTGAACACTATGGGGCCCTAAATTAAAAAGTCATGAGTTAATAATATTGTCTCTTCTGTTCTTTACTGTTCCATCATGGATTCAGGTAATTAAAACACTCTGAATGATACGCAATGCAAAATATCAAGTCAAATAAAATGATTTTGAAAATACTATAAAGTTTTTATATTTCTTTTAAGTTCTCATAGAGAGCTAGCGATTGTAATCTGTAAATTAGTTACGCCGTAAGTTCTGTGATTTAAATGAAATTTAGCAATC
The DNA here is from genome assembly GCA_028566735.1 of Ammoglanis amapaensis. Lineage (NCBI taxonomy): Eukaryota > Metazoa > Chordata > Actinopteri > Siluriformes > Trichomycteridae > Ammoglanis > Ammoglanis amapaensis. Next base: position 1,075 of record JAOUQU010041990.1, read on the forward strand.
AATTCAATTTTGTCAAGGAAAACTTAGGAAATGTAAATAGAAGCAAAATTAAGACCCGTTAGACAAAAAATCTGCTAAGTGGTGATATAAAACATTTTCTAATACATTTAATTCGTAAAATTTGTAATTAAATTCCAATAAAGCAGCAGGACCAGATTATTCTCCATTGGAATGATGCAAAAAAAAAAAGAGAGAACTGCTGACCTCATTTAATTATGTGCTCAAGATTGGTATAACTTCTTTATCTTTAAAAGAGGCTGTGATTTATTTGATACTAAAAAAGTGTAAAAGAAAGTGTATTGAACCATGATTAGATGATCTTTGACCAGGTCTTAATAATTATTTAAAAAAAAATCCCCAGTTAATTAGTCTATACTGGCACTAAATATTATGTGAAGAATGTAATAGAGGTACAAAATAAACATTAAGCAGTAGTATGAGGCCTTGAATCATATTTTATATAATGCATTGTGAATATGTGGATTTAATCAGACATGTATTCAAACTGTTCAAGTATTTTAAAGTGGCCTAAAGGCAAGAATGAAAATAAATGGATCTATATCAAACACGTTCATCCAGGAGAGAGACAGGGCTATTTATTAAGGAGATTATTGATTGCAATGCCTATTAAACCATTAATCTTGAGGATAATTCAGGATGTAAATATTAACATTTAAGAAACATAAAATGTCTTTATTTGTGGACAACTTTATGCTGTTAATTAAATGTGACTGCACATATGTAGGAAAGAAATCGATGGAAGATTAATATTGACTTTCAGATCATCGTTTTTACTTCATTATTTTTAGTAACTTTCTGAATGTTTGTGCTTCTTCAGGACCAAAATAGTTAGAATGATTAAACTTAATCTGTGTAGGAGACTTATGTTAGAATGCTAGACTTTATAAAGTTCATGAATAATCATATTCTCTATATCATAAGCTCCATTTAATTCACGTTTTACACTATTGTCTGGCCTTGACAAAGCATTAGCTCTACTATCCAGTAAAATTGGGATTTTGATGACAAAAAAATTGTAATAAAATATCAAGGAAGACAAAAGAGGTGAAATATAATTAGAATAATTTTGAATTTCAAATTGTTTTTGTAAAAAATAATCGAATGTCTTTTTGTTGTTGAACAAATGATTTTATCAATATGGAAAAATAATATTATTTATTTTCAAATATGATATAATTACATTTGAAAAAGGAAAGGATTAATCACATTGTAAAGGTATTTAGGGAAACGCTAATGTGTAAAAATTGATGCGATTCTGATTCCAAATAAAAAATACCAACAAGATCACCCTGAAAGGGAGACATTTGTGTTCAGTCCAGAGAAATTTGATATTTAGATAGATCACTTTATTGAAAGTCATGGTATGGTATTTGGGGATTTGGGGCTAATGTAATAAATGTGACTTTTCCAACTAACTATTCATTATTTAGCACCAGCTTCTAGATACAGATATTAAACATTTATTTTGTACAAAGACTGTGAATGTATACTTGTGAGCATAACCTAGTGTAAATTCCCTCTTGCATTTGACTCTTGGATGCTGTGTAGATTGTTATTGAGCCAAATAGTTTTTTGGTTGTCAGGTCTTTCTCCAGGCCACTCAGAGGAAACTCAGACATGGAAGAACATGCAAACAGCATCCAGAAAGCCCTGCATTGCCTTACCCACGATTTCTTGCTGTGAGGCAACAGTGCTAACCACTAAGCCACTGTGCCACCCCTTCAGTGTAATGGTCAGTGGTAATTATGTGAGTAACAGAGGATGCAGAAGAATGTGAAGTCCTGGGGAAATATGATCATTATACGAGATCTGTTAGCGGTCAGATGTTGCATTTCAATGATGAACATATGTTTATCACCAACACACTGTTCTGCCTACACAACAGACACACATACTCTCGAAAGAGTCTAAACACATTTCAAGAGCTAGAGGGACTTGGAGCCATTAGGCAGACTGTGGCAACAGATAAATTATGCTAAAAGCTGTTTAGGAAACAGTACAGAAAAACTGGAATAAATGCAAGAGCTGGAGTTCTATTGAGACCTTAGTAAACACATGAAGGTGTTGTACAATAGATAAACAAGCCTCTGGATTAATGATGTAGTGAACAAGAAGAAATTGCAAATAAAGGTAAATGCGGAGCTGTGTTGCTGATAGTGAAGAATTACATCAAGTACAAATATTTTTAATATCTTTAAAAGCAAAAATATATATATATATATAAAATAAATTTGATTTGAAATTTGTACAGCTGTGAAGACCCACCACCACTACCATGCTAGAACTGGCAAACAACGGATCATAGTCTGAATGTCTGGATGATATTTTGAGGTTTGGTGTAGAGAGGACACGCTGTACAAGGAAGGTTTGCAGTAAGGTTTGCGAGACGAATCGGACTAATTAAATAAACAAGATTATACCCTTTATACCCCATCATGACTCTGACTCATTTGCAATTAACCTGTCTACCTGTGGAATGTTCCAAACTAGTGTTTTTAGTGTTGTATTGAGTTTAATGATGTCACAATAATGTCTCAGACTAAGAAGTTTAGGTTTCAGTGAGCTGATAGCACTATTGCTGAATATTGTTGTGTATCTTAGAATAATCACTCCCAGTCACTCCGAATCAAGGGGACGACTGGACATTGTTCGAGTGGAACATTTTCTCTGCTCCATTTTTAAGACTGGGGGTTCAGGAGAGAAGAAAATGATCAAACTTGGTTCGCAAAGAAAATTGGTTTCTCAGAGAGGAGATCCTCGAACTGAAGCAACACATTGAGGACCTTATTCTGGAGCATCGGGTTTGGCATCCCCTGCTTGGCTGACTCACACCGGACATTCGGTTTTATACAAAGTACGATGTGCAGCAGGTTAAGATTTAAAGTTGATGTACTAAAATGTATAAAGCTTACATACATGCTCTATCCCTATTATTGTTTGTTTGCTATTGCAACAACAAAAATTAGAATATTTTGTCTTTATTTAGAATATAGAATATTTAGAAGTCTTTTGTTCATAATTTCATTTTAAAAGGATCATTTTTATGTTTATCACATGCAAAGCTTATGGTTTGAATGTACTTATGAAAAATGAACTTTAATCTTGAACATAATTCTGGAAAAATTCTGACCTGAGCGAATGAAAAACTTTAAAATCAAACCTGTTTAAAACAAACACCGGATGTGGTGAAGCTGGCTGACTTGTAATGCTGAAGAGAGTGGACATCTAGTCCATTCATTTTAGGTTGAAAAGGATTTGCAAATCCTGGTATTTTGTTTTTGTTTGATTTACACAGCGTTTTCAATTCATTACAATTAGAGCTGTATTTTCTTTTATATATAAAGGCAAATGCTACACTCTTAAATACAATATGTATTCTCTGAGCTACTCTCACTCCTCACACACTTTTATTATAATGTGCCAGGTTACCAAGCAACCTGTATGATTTATAGAGCTAAGAATTAAGTCATGGTCTCTTAAGTTGGACCTTAAGGTTTAAGAGTCTTGATTTCTTTGTAGACTTGAATTTCTTTTTAATTACATTTTTGGGGAAAAAACAAATATTTATTTAGTTTAAACTGTACTGTGAGCAAATTCTTCATAGAACTCATTAGTATTAAACAGATGTTACTGCTACCTCTGATACACTTCTTAATGGTGTGTTAAAAATAAAATGTAATTGATAAAAAAAATCTTTTTGAAATGATGCAACGTCATTCTTTACATCATTTACACATTGTTTACTATATGTTGTAATTATAACCATTTTACTTATAGCTGCTTACAGAATCATGCATTCATTCTGTTGTCGTAAAAGAGATTACTTGGGGTAATGACTATAAATGGATAGTCAAAAACATGCAAGTAGGTCAGCAAGTAGGTCAGGTAACTCAGAATAGCTAAAATTTTAAATTGGCCTAGTAAAAAACTTGAACTTGGACCTTATCTACTTGCTGTAGCAGTGACAATTTGTGTGCTTAAAATTAATTTTCACTATAATGTGACAGAATTTTCTCAACTGAACTGTTTTGCAGTAAACCATTTATTTGACTTCTCATATAAACTTCAGCTTCCACCATGATTAAACATTTTTAATATAATTTTTGAATAAATTGTGGCAGAAATGTAAATGGTTGAGTAGATAAATTACTTCATTTAGATTATAAAATAATTAGATAAATTCCCCCAAAACACATGGTTGCTTTTTATGGCTTACATTTAACATAACAGAATGAATCTCCATTATCTTCTTGCATGTTCTTTATTTATGTCACAAAAACACAATTTTATACATGTGTTTTATACATATGGGTTTTATGCAAATGTTTTTATAATTGAGTTTGAAACTACTCACAAAGACCTTGATTCATTGAAAAGGCATCATATTTCATCACTCTGGCTGGATTTGAGAAAATGACTTTAATTACCCAAACTGAAAAGGCACAAAACAAATCAAAGCTAAATGTCAGTATTTGAATTGAAAATTCCTATTAATTTTTTTTTTTTCATTTTTTAAATGTCTTTGTCAGTTTCAAAGAACCCAACTGGGCAGAACTGAGCAGCGCATAATAATGCACAGTTGTAATCAAATTAGCCCTGTGCATTGAGCCATTGTGATGGGGAAAAATAGCCAATCAAGCACGCTTAGGGATGATTGAATGCTTCTGTAGGTTAGAACAGCTAACTATAGATGGAATAAAGTTTAAATGGAAGTATCAGATATTTTTCCAAAGCAACTTTCAATTACAACTGAACATTTACATGACATGATCTGAAAATCAACAATGCACTGAAGAAAATTTACTCAAAATATACAAACCGTTAGATTTTATACAAATGAAGTCTGGATGTGTGCAATATTGTAGGTACAATATTCAGAGACCTTTGTGTACATGTACACATGAGCAGTGGTAGACGTAATGATTTGCCATTATAGAACATATGCGTGGTAATTTGCATATAAACAATATATAAAGGTATAATGTACTATGTTCTCAAAGGTAAAGGATATCTATATAAGATCACTGTTAAATTAAAAACTGCAACCGTCTCATTACTAGCCCAGTACCCAAGCCAATAAGGTATCACACATGTCTCTTTTTAAAAGTCAGAATTTGTCTATCAGCTCTAGAAAACATGTCAATGAATTCTTTGCATAATGATCTCACATAGATATCTCACCAGTTTGATTTAGCTTAAACCTGATTGCGAATGCTTACAGTTTTAGCATTTAAATCTAACATTTATATGGCGAATTTATCGGGTAATGTTCTAGTGGGTTTTGTTAGCTGAATGTTGGTATCGCGGAGCCTTCAATGCCACTCCGGGTTTTTTTTATGGTTGTTTTTTTCTAAGAGAGACCACAACAATATCAATACCACAACTCCATACATTAAGTAAAGGTTATTAATAAATACATAGTATTTGGTGAGATACACATTTAACCAATACATCACTTTGTACTTGGTGGAGAAACTCTTGTTGGAAAGCACAGGTCAGACGTTTCTTGTAGTTTGTCAGTTTGTTTGTAGCTTGAACCTGGAAAAGACTGATTATATTTAACAGATTATGTTTATTGTATACACATATAACGAAAAAAGAAAATGCGTCTTAGTAAAGACTTTAATTTAAACTTTTTTTTCATAAATTGAATTCATGCTGAGCAAAGCTACTAAGTAAAAAGAAATCTAAAGCCTAACCTCCTTTTTTCATCTTTGTGGCCTAATTCTTCCTTTTATGTGTATTCTGTGCAGCATGACCTGGTTGGCCACTACTTTATTGACAGATCACAATTGTGTGACATTGAAGGGATATTAGAGTTCATTCTGTCAAAGGGTAAAGATCTAACTGGGTGACTGGTTTACTGTAATGCTCTTAAAAGACATGAAAACAATACTTTGTGGAAGAAGTCTCAGCTGATCAAATCAGATTCATTTATCCACATACACATCAAAAGGTCTAGGCTAGAATAAAAACGTATTTTTTATTCAAACTATAATTTGTGTGCTGGATAAGTCAAAGTGCCTGGGGCAGGTCAAAGAAATCCTGATAAAAGGAAACATTTTAAATAAATGGCTGGCAGGCTGGATAAAAAGAGCAAAATAAAGCCTGTGTAACCTAGGTTTCTTATGCCAACCCTTTGGCACTGTGAAAAACATATGTCTTGCAAAGCTGATATAAGATATAAACTTAAATGAATAATTCTTGTTTAAGTAGGGAACTACCTTAAGGCAATACTTATTTGGATTTATTATTCTATGGCAGCCTATAGGGCTAAATCAATGTGGATGTTAGAATACAAAAAAGGAAAAAGATTTAATGATTCAATTGATTCCTGGAAAGGAATTTGGAATTACTTGTAAAATTAAGTTAACTAATTAACCAACAAGCAACCCTGGTATGCCATTAACTTGCTATAACAGAAGAAATATAGCTATGCATTGCTGAAGTATAACTCAACCCTCATCAGTCTATATGTATGTGCCAGTATATATTTTTCTTTTAACTAATTGGACTCATTAATTAACATTGGGAAGCAGAATCATCTAATTAGTTACATTTATGTATTTCGTTAGAACTATAATAATTTTTAGACAAATGTCTAAATGTTTAAACAAAGGAAAAATAGTACAGCTTATGTTTATTAACTGTTTAAAATGCTACCACATTTGAAATTAGCTGATTTGTTACTATTTTTAATAACTAATTAAATTGTAAATAATTTAGTTTTCTTTGGGATGAATAAAGTATCCGACCATCCATTCAACTTGCCAATTACAACTATCCATCCATCCATTCATCCATCCTTCCAATCACTCATTTTTATGCTTATGGGTTATTTGTATTTTATTGAAAATATAAAATTGTAATTTCTACTATACAAAATACCCGGTTTACAAGATCAGTACCATTTATTATTAAAACCTGTATATGGTATGTGGCTCTGAAGTTTCTAATCCATTCCTGCTAACGAAGAAGAACAGCCATTAATGTGATCATCACTAAGTAATGTCTACGTAAACAGCTTTTATGTTCTCATCTCTGATATCCTTAAATGAAACAATAAGAATAATCCGCTGTGGTACAGAGGTGATACAGAGGTTCTGTCAAAAGCTAAATGCATTACAGATTTCGTTTTAAAAACATGGACATGCACAAAATTCCTGAATTTGTTTGTTACTTTTTTATACTTCATTTGTTTATGTTAATTCACAGCAAATTCACAAAAATTCATAAGCAAATGATTAAAAAATCTCATGAAGGAACAGTTCCCAACAACAAGTAACTTAAAAAAAAGTAAGTCTTTTTAGTATAACTTGTTTCCAGCTGTAACATAACCCCTGACACAGTAATTATCCTATGGTAGGCTTAGTTAAATTCCAGGATGTGCCCTTTTTGGACCAGGCAGTGTAAATAATACTTACAGCCATTTTTGATTGATTGTCAGTAGAGCTGTTTCACTAAACTACCCTTAATATCACACTAACTGCTCAAATGAGCCAAAATTATAATCAGCATAGTGATCAAACTTCAAGACCAGGTGGTTACTGCAAAAAATTGGACCGACGTGTAATAATTTGCAATCAACCTGCTAGCAACAGGTTCCTAAAGGGAGAATTTTTGTTCAAAATTGCTTTTAAATAAGCTTTCCCCCATGTCGTTATGACTTCATATAGTGTTAAACATGTTTGCTCTAAACTCAATCTGCTTACTTGGTTAATTTCTGAACTTGGACAGCTTAATAACTTTATCAATATAAAGATGACATTCTTGCTACTGTTATAATATATACTGTTAAAATGTAAACGTGTCTACACCCCTTCCTTCACATTCAGACCTTCTTCGCTTTTATTCACTCCATCTGCCCGTTTGTTTTCAGTTGGGCCGAGAGCCTTTTATTATTCTGCTTCTTGCTTTTGGAACGCTCTCTGTCCAGGCTTTCAAGCTATTAGCACTGTCAATCACTGTATTGCCTTATATATGTATTCTAAGGCATTTTTTGTGTCTTGCCCTTAAATAAAATGTATAATAATATAAAAATAATTGCATTATTAATTATTTATATTCTTTAAGTTAAAAAGTAGCTGCTGATAAATATTTGCATACAGATCACATAATCACTTGAAGGTAAATGAGGCTATGATGATGAAAAGCACAATCTACCTTAGCTTTTTGAAATTATAACTGCCATACTTGATTGACCTCTTTTTGTTTCTACATAATTTGAGAGTTCAAATATCTAGTAAACATGAAAAACCTGACCGTTAAATGAATGAAAAATGTTAAATTGCTAATTACAAACTCTGGATTTTGAATTTCTCATAAAAGGATTGTATTACATTGGCCTGATTGACTATTATGTTTTCTTGCCCCTCACAATTTCTGATTTCATTGGCAGAAATTTTTTGCAGTAATGAAGGCAGTGATGATTGTGTTGAACTTACTTATAGCTACACTCTGGAGTGAAATTTCTTCTAATTACAAAGGGTATAAACAGGTCTCTATCTTGTTAAACCCTTAACTCAGGAATACATGATGCTTTACACTCTGCTGGTTATAAATAATTAAATGAGATTTAAACCACCAATTAAGCTAAACAGCAGGGGGAGAGGAAATCCCTGGGTGGTCGATTCATTAATAATAATGTCTGACATTTGAAGAGGCACAAAAATGAGACATTAGATTCAAAACTCCAGATGCCGTGGAGGCAGCTACTGAACATGGTACTGATTTGAAGTGATTGTATTCCAAATCTAATTATCTGTACAGTTATAAGGCAGTAATTTTTTGAATGTGTATGCAGACTGCCAGATCTCTTGAATTACAAATGAGTTAGGCAGCCAGAAAAGCTTTGTTGCATATATAGTGTTTTAATGAATCAGAGAAAGAATTATAAGTAGATTTCATGGGTTTAGGAAAGGTCCAATTTATTGCATAGTACCACAATTGCACAACAAATCTGAATTTAAAATCACTTTTATCACTTTATTCATGTGGCAAGTAATGTCTTCATCAAGACTAGAATCTGGTGTACAAACATATATCTATAAAGACGTGAGTTGATCAATCTGCTGTGGAGAAATGCCAGTTGCCTGCCCAGGGCTAAGACCTTAGCCATGTTAAATCCAACATCAGTGATTATAACACAAAATACTTTTTATTGAGATTTTTAATTTCCACAGGCAAAATTAAATGGAAAGTTTTTTCAAAAGAAAGGGAGCTATTATAGCAAAAACGGTCACGAAGACTACACAGACAAACCACTGGTCAGGTTTCCACAAACTACTATGAGGTTACGGTATGATCATCTTAAAAGTCAAAACATAAAATTATTCTTGCCTGTATTTGTGAGGTTTAAAGTTAATTTTAGCTGTTATTCTTTTCATCTTGTATGTGGATTGTGTATGTGATGGTTTGTGCTTATGCTTATTGAAGAATCCAAGAAATCCCACCATCTTTAGAATGTTTCAGCCCAGAGAAATGAAGACTTGCTTGCGGGTTAAATGGAGGCAAATTAAGACAGTTTGTAATGGTGAATGAATACATAATGTGTCGGGTGGCCTTGCGGCTGCAATACAGCTCCCAGAGTCAGGGGCATTAAAAGGGTTTGTTAAATAGGGCTGAACCAGGCATTAATCCCAGCCCTTTTGTGTGTACACTGTGTGTTAAGAAAGATCTCCCTTGGGGGGGGATCTTTCAGAAGAAACAGTTTCCAGTCTTCAGCATTCCCAACTTGTTTGGGAATGAGATTTGTTTATTCCAAAAGATAAACAAGTCTCAAGAAAGCGCGTCACCCACTGTTAGGAACCTTTGAGTTTAAGCCTCACATCAGTTCTTTTGTATTCTTCTATCTTCGCAACATTGCACGGCTGCATCTCCTCAGCATTTATTTAAACATATTTATTATATGTTATATTCTTTCGTCTTCTTACAAAAGTAAAGAATAAACTGAAGCACATTTAAAACTAGACAGCAAGAGTTTTCACCCAGAACAACAACAACAAGTTACATCAAGCTACATTAGATGAACTGCACTGGCCTTCAAGCATGTTAAGTACCAGATTAATAATTTAGTTTATTACATTTAACACTCTTCTTCTTGGTCTGACTCCCAACTTTTAAACTTATCTTATGAAGCTCCTAGACCCTTATATTCCCTCTCGCTCTACAAGGCCCTCCAATGGAAGGTATCTCTCTATGTCTCAGACTAAACGACCCTCAGTAGCTGGCAGATCTTCTTGTGCCCTCTGATACAATTACAGAAAAACTGATTTTCTGACCCTAAATGATAAGATCATTTAAGTCCTTGATAAAGACACTTTTTGTTTTCTTGTTCATTTAAGTCAATCATCTGACTTTGCCCTATATAAATTATACAGATACATATTATTAGTCACACGATACAATAATATTAACTTTTAACGTGTACTTCTACCAAGAGTGCTGTAACCTTATTTCTAAAGAACCTCTTCTGTTAAAGTATTGTTTGACCAGATAGAACTAACCAATTACATTTTCAGCATTTAGAAGACGCCAGAGCCTTAAGCAACTTACCTAACAGTTACAGAATGACTGAACATTTAAGGGCTAATTGCAGCAACCTAGCATTGGTGGAGCTTAAACCAATTATCGTAACCATGAAAAGAAAACGTTAGAATTTTTAGACTTTTAGACTAACATTAAAAATTTAGAATTCTCTTTTTCAGTAATATTACTTGCCTATTTGGACTCAAATGAATATGCAGTTTAGATTATTTCGAACAGAACTTGAATTGTTCTTGCCATTTTTGCTTTTGTTGCACACTGTTCACTCCATTCATATCAGAATCCCAAAGGTTTTGGTATAAACGTTGATCTCCTTTAAACGAAGGCGGCTGAATTGATTTTGTTCCACCTCATTGGATTCAACAAGAAGCTGAGCCTCATTACTTTTTGTTACTTCCTTTATGTTTATTATCGTGTGTATACCCCAGACAGTGCTACAACAATAACAGCAAAGCTTCAAATAAATAATGCATTTAGCTCACATGATGTTATGTTTATTATCTATTAATTACGTTCATCCATCCATTTATGGTGCATTTGCTGTCCTACAAACATTCTCTATTGGTATTTTACTATATTTTATATATTATACTTTATTATTTTTTTATACTTTATTAGTTGTACATACTCAGACATTATATTTCATGATTGTACACAATGTGTGGAGACTTTTGTGGTGCAAAATGTGTTGCTTTTTTGTGTTGCGTATGGTGCAGAAAAAGTGCAGTCATGAGAAAAAGAAAGATTAGTGTGGTGTATGAAAGTATTGTTTGTGAGTTCTGATGTGGGTGAATTCTATTTACATTATTTATTATGGGAATAATTTATAAATATTTCAACCTTCTCTCCAGCTAAGGAGCAACATTTATGTTGGGAAATTTTGCATTTAGCAGAGAGAGAAGTTCTATTACGGAATGTCTACTAAAACCAGGAGTGAGAATATAAAGGTAAAATTAAACGATTTTGCTTAGGCATTTGTAATAGTATTAAGTATTGTTATTATCTATTAGTTAATTAAAGTTACAAAAGGTACCAAGTTCATGGTGAGATGGTCACAAATTGGTTATATATGATGTATTAAACTTTAAGTAAATAAATCAACATAAAAATCAACGTTTTTATGCACTGACTTTCCTTTTGCACCAACTCCAGTGATGCACGTGACAAGAGAACTGTAAAAAGGAACCAGAAACGACTAGATTGGGAGCCATATGAGGTGAAAATATAAAAAAGGCTCTATATAAATCTAGTTCTTTCTGTTTGTCCCACACAGGGTTTTCTGAAGAGTGAGCGTGTGGCACGAATGGTGCTGAGTGGTGGCTGCTCAGCCAGTGATTTCCGTGAGGTCTTTAAGAAGAACATCGAACGGCGTGTGCGCAGCCTCCCCGAAATTGATGGCCTGAGCAAGGAGACTGTGCTGAGCTCTTGGATCACCAAGTACGATGCCATTTTTAAGGGCGAAGAGGATCAGCGGCGTTCTCAGGGACGCATGCCCTTCAGTGCAATTTCTGAGCTAATTCTCAGTAAAGAGCAACTATATGAAATGTTTCAGCAAATCTTGGGCATCAAGAAGTTTGAGCATCAGCTGCTGTATAACGCCTGTCAGGTAGGACATATCGAAACTTTAATTTGCGTAGATTTGTGCAGATTGTACCAACCAAAAATAGGTTTTGATTTTTAAACCTCTAAGAAATTTTCAATAAAAGTGCGCTTCTGTCTGAAGTTATAACTAAACACTTATTTTCTCATAATTTTCTGATTTCTAAGTTTGTATTGTTTGTCATGCAGCTTCAGTTTCTGTGAAATTTAAGCTACTCATCCAACTTATAGAGTGGTAGCATAATACCTGACATCTTCTAGTTGGTAATAACATTATTTTATTCTGTGCTTTTACAGAATTAGGAATCAATCCTCCACATTTAACCCAATCTGTGCAGTAAAACACACATTACACAAACCAGTGAACATACATTAGGGGCAGCAGTGAGCACACGTGCCCAGAGTGATGGGCCACTTTCAGTCGTGACCTGTCGACTCTCAGAATTAAACCAGAAACCTTCCAATCACAAGCCCAGTTTTCTAACCACCAGGTCATGACTGCTTTATTGACTAGTATGTGTACTACTAGTATGCATTCTTACTTTAATACTTTTATATTTTTAACTGGCAAATAAAGGTTATTTACTTGTGTTCCCTCACCTTCACGAGTAATGTGACTTCTCTTCGAACTGATGATAATTCTTGCAGTTTTGAACGTCGAACTTTTCTCTTGAAACTAGACTTCTCCTCTACAGTCTGTGTTTGCTATCGTTTGATTTTCCTTCTTAGGCTGTGCCATACATTTTACCAGAAGACAGATCTGCACTGCAGGCGGTACATTTAATCAAACCTAGCACTGATGCACCTCTATAGCATGACAGATGTTTGCTTTTGCACCTGTTGCCGTTGCACGGTTTGGTCACTTTCATCTTTGGCCCAGATCACTCAGTGCCTGTTTTTACTGAAGTTTAACTACGGACTCCCTGAATTTTTTTTATAATATTACATGTATGTGAGCGCCCAGGTGGAGCAGCAGGATTTTGTACTAGCACATCCATCAGATAGTCTAAACTCACTCATTTGAGTGCGTTGTAGTGTCTTTCTCAAGTCCGGATAAATAGGGAGGTTGTATCATGATGGGCATCCATCTTAAAAATACAAAAAGACAAATGACAAAATTATACAGAAGGAGCTGAAGGATTTATACATGGTTTATGGTTTGAGAAATGTCTGAGTGATTTTTAAACTGGCTGGATGATTGTTTGCTTGATGATAATATGAGTGAGGATTTTATACCCATTCGTGATACCTCACCTATTTCTCAGTGAGGAACAAGCTAAATAAGAGGAGAACTAGTAACAGGTGAGGGGTAGGCAGATTTCAAATTCTGTTTTGTGGTATATTAACTGTTAACTATTAACTGTGTTCGTTTTACCATGCAAGTAATTAAAAACTGTCCAGTTACTGTCCAGTTTTTTTCCCTAGAGCTTCTGACACAGATCCTTGCACACCAAGACAAATAGACGACCAGAAGAAAACAGTTATAAAGTTGTATTAGTTAGCACAACAGGTCTCCCCCCATTATTAACTATCTTACCAAACCTATCTCTACATCTTACCAATTGCCACTGCTCACTAATAAGCCACATCCCACCTGCTACACATTTAATATAACGTACTGTTCAAATAGTCGAAATGCAATAGTCACTTTTAAATATATCTATGTCTCATTTGTGGTGGCCTGGTGGTTAAGTGTTTAGCACTGTTGCCTCACAGCAAAAAGTCCCAGGTTTGATCCCCAGGTCGGGCCGGGGGCTTTCTGTGCGGAGTTTTCACGTTCTCCTCGTGTCAGCGTGGGTTTTCTTCGCATACTCCAGTTTCCTTCCACAGTCCGAAAATATGCACTAGGTTGATCGGAGATGTGAAAAATTGTCCTATAGATTCACAAGATCCCGTAGCGATACGGGTTGGAGAAAGACCTGGCAACCTACTCTGTAAAAACATTTGCTGAGAAACCCGGGGGATCGGTAGCGGTCCTCAGAGGGACCCAAGGGTTGGAAACAACTGGAAATGGGTAAACACACACATATCTCTTTTACTTACTTAGCAGCGTAGGCTGTGTTGTAGTTGAACTACTCTTGCTGAAACCTTCTTGGAAATAACTGCTCATAACCTTTAAGTCAACGGCTTTGAACTAACTCAAGCCAATACAAATTAAAACAGCTCAGTTGGAATCGACTCCGAGCCAATTGTGTTAGTGTGGTTGTCATGCATGTGATAAAGATTGTGTTGACAGTGCAATGAACAATAGACAAAGTGCAGAGCAGCATACACAACTACCTATTGATTTTATAAATAATAATAAAGGTGATGCATTAGTAAAATTGGTCAGTTAAATCAACTGTTAAGCTGCCAGCATTACAACCTTAATTCAACCCAAGTATGTAAAATGCAAACAATAAAAACACAACATTACCCACATCAGCTTTGACTTTCATTTGATTGCAGACTGTCATGTTTTGTCTGCTCAGTTGGAATTTAAAGTAAAGCATTTAACACTTTGTAATGTTGTGATTTCTCATCACCACACTTAAAAGATGTTTTGGCACAGATTATATACATCATCATCATCACTAAGTTGATTTAGTGGTTGAGCTTTTATTTTGTACAGCTTTTCTGTGCTCTCGATTCAATTTCGTTTCAACTTGAGTTCAGCTATAAATTTTGCCTCTCTTGTTTAAGCCCTGAAATCCTCTAGATTGTTTAAATATATTTTGTTTAAAATATTCTGTTTATATTATGTATCAAATTCTATAAATGCAAATACTTGTTTGGAATCCCATAATTTAGTTTATCATTATTCACTTCATTGTTTTGTTTTATTTAGTATGTTATTATTTATTTATATTGAGTTTACTTTTAAGTAACATTTACTAGTTGCCTTGTGGAAAGTGAAATGCTTCGTTTTAAAGTAGTGAACAGTCAGAATAACACAGCCACCAGATTCATTTGAATAAACTTTCTGTATATTGCTGCTCAGACCTTTTTAAAAACTGTCACAAGTTTTCTGTCACATTGATATGTGTGTTTAAAAATGCTCATGCCCTTTTCCATAATTAGCTATGGCCAGGCAGTTTTGACCCAAACACCACCCTCTTTGAAGAATATTTCATAAAGGTCAGTATATGTTGAAGAAATAATCACCTTGCTCTTATGTGCTATCTGCTATAAACCTTTAATAGAGAAATCAGTGTTGAAAGAGATATGGTAGGAGCTCTGTGGGTACCTCACCCTTCACTGCAATTACTTCAGGAAAATGTATGCAATTACCTGTGTGGTATGGTATTTATAGGTGGGAAAGTTATCCAGCTGTGATAGGTGGGAAATGGAAGTATAAACACTTGGTCCAGTTAGTCCTGTAGCACATACAGGTTTCAGAATATACTTTCTTTACCACAGGATTCAATCTAAAACGTGCTGGCTATGCTAAATCCAAAATATCTTTGTATTAGGGACATTGTTAATTTATATAGGACATAATCTTATCTTGACATAAAAATGAAAAACTCCAAACTAGTTAGGGCCCATCCAATCTTCAACATACAACCTTTTCTATGAATTATACTACGTATTATTGTATTATTACTATTTATTGTTGTAGTTTTTATATTTTTTGCTAACGAAAATGAAGCAGCAATATTTTCTACCAACGCATCAGCATTGTGAGTCTGGGTGCCACCCTAGTCACTAGAACCAAAGTACAATGACTTCATTCAACATTACATCATAGATTTGGCACTATTTATGTGTTAAATTTTCAATTTGTCATGTTTAAAATTCCAAGATTTTATAAGAAGAAAGGAAATCTGATGTCAGTCAGTAAATTACTCTTTACGTTTATACATTTAATAGACTAAACAGATTTGATAGAGCCAACAATATACAACATAGCCCATCTTAATGACTGAGTGTAAATAAGTTCCGATTTTTTCAGCCAAAGGTTTTATCTGAGAATACTTATTGTACTGCATACTGTCAAAAGTCCGTAGGTAATGAAAGTTCAGGAGACGAGGATGCGGAACAACGGGAGGTTTTATTGCACAAATGCGATGCAGGTACAGTGCATGACAGGAGGAGC
>JAOUQU010042100.1:0-17308 GCA_028566735.1 Ammoglanis amapaensis
ACTTTCAATAATGAAGAGTAAACAGATTATTTAAATAACTTCTGCAACTAGGTTACTTTGCTGATTATCGCTTAAAATGTCTCCATTTAAAATCGATTACATAGTCAACGTAACAAAAAAAATTACATGGTACCTCAGTATAATTTCAAATTATATACTGAATTTAACTATAAGCAATTGCAGTGCACAATTATTTTCCCACTCTGTTCACAAGCTTTTGATTGAACAACATACAAAGAAATAACCTCTAAAACACGTTACCTTGCACATAAAATTACTGACATAAGAACAGCAGTCATATGTTAACTTGGTTGAGAAACCTTTTGAGAATATTTTAAAAAATGCTGTTTTTGAGAGCAAGAACCTTTGCACTTGCTTTTAAACGGTCAAGGTTAAGAAAAAGTTTCTGGAAAACCTCAAAAGTGTTCTTGAGCTGTTTTTTATAGCTGAGGTTGAGAGCATATATGATGCCCATGAGTAAAGCACAGCACCTTGGTAAGTTCTTCTCTTCAAGTACTTGAGTTCCCTCAATGATGATGATGGAGGTTTTAGATCCTGCATCACCAATGGAGGCAATGTTCATGGTCATGCTGAGAAGATTCTCTTCAAGGTCCTCAAGAGTCTTTTAGGGGAAGAAAATTAGGAAGGTCAGGTATGAACATTCTGTTTATATTATTGTGCTCAAAGTAGTCATTTGCCAAATACAGTGATGGCATAGTTACTTTGAAAAAGTGGTTACTGATCACTCCTCTACTTACTTAGTTACTTTATGGATTACTGGATTTTCAAAGTAAGTAAATCGGATTACAAGTTACTTTAATAGTTACTTTCAGCAGCTGCCGACAGCGGAGCCTCAATGTAAAAAAATGAATAATCAGTTTAGCCAATACTCACTTAATTGTATGTGCATTTTTAACATTAACATATTACTGTAACCTGACATTTAAAGTTGAAATTAAAAACTATTTCCATAGTCATCACCACTTGCACAACACAAATGTCATTTGTGTAAAAAAAAAAAAAAGAAGAAGATTGTGATTCTTAATTGTACAGTATGTCGATAAATGAGCTTTTCAGTCAGTTCGTTTCACTGTTGGAAGCAACCAAGTGAATGAAGCTAAATGCTAACCTGTGCAGCTACTTTGAGGTCGGACTCTCGGACCGTCGTCTGCATTAGGCAGACAAAAAAGTAACGCACAGTGACTTGGGTAAGTAACTTTAATCTGAATACTGGATTGGAAATAGTAGCGTTAGATCACTTGTTACTGAAAAAAATGCGTTACTACCATCACTGGCCAAATATAACTAATAGTATAATAGTGTTTCTATTCATTGAATAAAATCAATGCAAAATTCCTGACGTTGTTTAACGTAAACAAATGCCACCTTATTTTTAAATCTACACAAACCAAGGGTTGAGGATGGATATTACTATTGTTATCAATATACTCAAAAAATGTCAAATCAATACTGCCATCCTACTTACATGAAATTGCTTAAAGAGATCATCCTCTTTCTCACCCAAGTAAACGATGAGTGAGCGAAGAGCTGCCTCTCGATGAGCATCAATGTTACTGCACTGAAAAAGAATATTAACTGTAATTAGATGAACTGTATTCTTAAACAAAACCGTATGATATGTTTAATGCATACCTCAAAAAGGGAGTCTTTAATTTTTCTTATTTTCTCTCCAGTCGCTCCTCCCCGACATGATCCCAGTTGCAATAGCTTCGATGAACAAAGATCTAGCTGTGCCATAAATGTGGACTCCAGACTTACAGTGGTTATCCTTTTAAACTCCGCATTCAGCTATAAAATCACAAACAGAACAATACATCCTAATAAACACAAAGCAAAAGACATGAAATATAATTACATTTTCATACTTGAAAAAAAAGTGAAAACGTAAAAATCATCTTGAATGAAGTGAAAACGTAAAAATGAATCACCTGTGTTGGATTGAATAATGCAGGCCAGCGCTCCATGAAGTCCTTCACAGCAGGTTCATCACTCAAGATTTCTTTACGGCGGAGGGAAAAGGTCCGGGCCATTTTTTCTGCAATTGTATGACTGTCCTTTTTGGTCACTTCCAGTAACAAGTCCTCTCGCTCTTTTTCAAGACTGGCACTTGATTCCCCTTGAGGGTATGGGGGCAAATAATTTACCTCAGCCTTCCTAGGTTTCTTTACATTTTTCGCTGGCTGTTGCTCATGTCGTCGTTTCTTTGTTAGTGAATTAACGGTCAGCTCTGGGCAGCCAATCCCTCTTAATTTTGATCGAAAGTTGCCCATTTTATATTTGAGTCGCTGAATCCAACCAAAGCAACCATTAAAAGAGCCTGGCTCATAAAGACAGGGGTGTTTAAGAACCAGTGCTGCTGCAACCTGACTAAAGTGAGCGCTTGAGGGATATGCTAAGTACTGAAAAATATGTTCAGCTAAGTGCGATAGGATGTCTGGTAAGATTGTCATCAGATCCTTGGAAGGCAGAAGAGTCCCAGACAAACTATACTTTTCATTTCCTGAAGCAAGAACTATTTCGGTTGATGATGAGAAATGTGGGATTGAAAAGTTGACTGGCCAAGCTTTAGTACGTTGCTTTTCAGATGAAGAAACTGTGGACGATGGTGATTCAGTGTCAGAGGACACTGAAGGTGATGCATCTTCTAAAGGTTCACTTGTGCTTGAAAAGGATGTGTCTACAGGTGATAACATCAATGAAACAGTTGGTTCCTCTATATATACAACTTTTATAGTGTCCTTATCCTTAATGTCCATTGTAGACACCAGGGGAAAAAAACTCGTTACAAAAATCTGCATCCTTGTAGTGCAATGCAAAATGCCCCGAAATGTTGAACGTCTCCTTTACGATTAAATGAAGTTCTTCAACTGTTGATGGAATTCCACTTGGCAGGACTAATTTGTGTATATCATGGTCACTAATAAAAACTCGCAAAATAGCTGATTCTGTCATCACTCTGTAGAAAACAAACAGATTTTTAGAAGATATGTATAAACTAACTTAATTAACTGTAATAAAACGCTTTAGGGTCACCATTTTTTTCCCACCCAACATGTAAGCCTGTAAGGGGCACACATCTGTTAAGTCTGCAGGTTCAATTGCTTTAAGTCTGTGAGTTGTCTCAAGGACGAAGCTTCTCAGGTGCTCAACTGACCATGCAGTAAGGCATTCAACAACAAACACAAGTGAGCCTTTCACAACAGCTATTTGCAAAACCTCAACAAAGTCTGGCAGACCCCCAGTTGAGCCATGAGCCAGTATCATCCCAACTGCATATTTTGTGCCATAGAAATGTGCACTTCTTGTTATGTGCACTGTTGTCTCATTTGGGAATTTCATTTGCAGGGCATCCTGAATGTCTTGTCTTAACACAGAAACATTAACTGGTGACAGCTGTGATGCTTGTAATGGGGGGTTAGCATAACTTTCTTGTTGGTTGTGATATGCCATCATCAGTTGATGTTTTGTCGCAAGTGATAACAAAATGTTACGAAAGCAATGGGTATGCCTCGCCACACGCTTAAAGAAACTATGCTTCGCCTCAAACCGCATTGTCCACTGATGTACAAGTGGACCATAGGCTCTGATGAGATGAGCATAGTGCTCGAGGTAGTGAAGTTTCGGTATTACTTTTTCTGCTGGAAACACTTTAAGGAACTTGTGTCTGTGTTCACAGATTTTACTGTCGAGGTAACATATTGTTTCCTCTGTGTGAACATGGCCAACGACAAGTTCAGTTATGTCCTTAAGCAGTAAAAGCACTTCCCATGCTGCATCACTTTCTGGAATTTTGTCCCCAATAATAAATGGCAGAAATCGTAATAACGACCAGTTTTCATGGGCGTTACCTCCAACGCTTTTTTTGCAACAAAATTCAAGGGAACTTGTTGTGGAGCATTTGTTTTATCTGTCCATTTGTAGGGAAATGCTTTGATGTTGTCATTAAGTTCGTTAATAGTGAAATATTTATTTTGAACGAATACCTGACAACACAAAGCTAGTTTTCTGGGAACTACACCCTCAAAAAAATCATGCATTACATCAGGTGGGTAACCTGATGTAACATGGAAATGCTCAAGGCTATGTGAGAGTACACAGGCCTTTTTTACTCCACAGATGTGATTTAAAGCTGCATTGTTCTGCACAGTTTGAACATGTTCTTCGTGTTGTTCCTTAGTTCTTAGAGAAAATGTTCCTGTCCTCACCTCTTGTGTTTGAATCTCCATCTGTTGCCCCAAACAAAAACGGCACACATAAGAACCAGAGAAGCTTTCCACAAATCCTCCCAAAGAATGGGCACCAAGATTATCAGCCACAACACTGAATATTGTTCCTTTTACCTTTTTTTCAAGTGAGGCAATAAACAGTCCTTCCTTCTCCAAAGTGACTAGATCCTTCAGCAGGGGCTGTAGTATAGTACTGTAGCCAAATGTTTTCACATCATCTGACCTGCATAGAACAGCCAGGTGAATAGATGTCAAGGAAGACCTGAGTAGTGCAGGAACATCAGCTAACACCCAATACACAGCAGTGATTTTATGCTTTTTCCTCGACGTGCCCAGTGGATTGCAAATCTCAAACTCATCACAGTAAAGAATAATGGCAAGTGTAGGACTGTTTTCACAGAACAGTGTATTTGTTTTATAGTGAAGACCATCAGAAAATGATTTATATACCATGTCATTGTTAGATTGTTTGTTAGACAAGTCCATATCCAGTATATTTTTTTCATTTAATACTTGGAGGAGTGATGTCAAAATTGAAACATACTGAAAACCTCTACCAGTTTTCTGATCAAGTACAAATGCCACTGGCTCAACCACTGAAAAGTTTTTCTTAAAGTAAGCCCTTCTTTTAAAAGCTGTTGAAAGTGGTCCACTTTTGCTCAGGCTTGAAGTTAAAGGATGGGCTTCACAAAGTTCTGTCACCATGTTGGATAAGACAGATTCTTCCAACTCACAATTGTGCTTTCTCAAACATGACTTTATGGTGTCGTTTGTAATTGAAGCTGCGGCTGACTGAGAGATGAAATGCAGCTCTTCAATAACCTCATCAATGCATCTATTAGAAACCTGAAATGTGCTTTCCATTTTAAGTAACACCAATGCAATGTGTTTTTCAATCATGTTTGGCCCAGTCATAGCCTCTTCAATTAAAGTAGTGGGATCATCCTGTTCAAGATCCAATTCAATTGTGTTATCGGTGGCAGTGTATGTTGTGTTTCCATACCTCTTAAGCAAGTTTTCTTTAAAGTCTTGCAGGGAGTGAGGAGTATGCTTTCGACTTCTGTGTGAAGAAAATGTTCCATACACGTTAGTCCTGAACTCACAGTTTTTAAAAACACAGATGACCATCTCATTGTTCTTTAAATGCTTGGTAAGGTGTTCAAAATATTCCTTTTCTGTAGAAGTTGTATAATTACACAATTCACAAGTGAAACACAGTGTTTGTTCACCACTAGTGCTTGCATCTCCACCGACTAACTGAGAGTGGTTTCTGGTCAAATGTGACTTAAGGTTTCCCCATGTCTTGAATGTACAGTAGCAACTTTTATATGGACAGAGCAAAGCTTGTCCACCGTGACCATGAGACAGCCTAAAATGTTTAATCAAAGCCTGTCTAGAAGGTGCTTTTACATCACAGACTTTGCAGATCCAGTCCATTTTTTTAAAATTATTTTACAATTATCATTGGTTTCTTTGTGCGACAAAAAAAAAAGAATAGAAGTGTACAGGGACAAATCCTGTTTAATAAGCAACAAAAATAATAATAAAAAAAACGATAAACGTCTGCAACAAATTGGGTCTCCAGTAGATGCACACGTGTTGTGTTCTTTGAAATAAATCTATCACTAGCTCAAAAATAACGATTATGTTTTGAATAAAGGACACTTACCATAAATATGCAGTTTGAGAAAGTTTTCCTCCTTTGCGAAAAAGCACCAGATTTGTTAACACGTGCTCCTTTGCGGACGTGCCCAGACGTGTCTAGTGGGTGGAGCCAGATGCAGGCTTAAAAAAATCAGTTGTGTTAGTGCTTTTTTAGCGTCATTCTAACTAGATTTTCACTGTAGTTGTTTTAACAAGAAAATGTCCCTCTTAACAAGTGTATATTTTAACCTAATTCAACATTCTGAGTTTTTGAGTCAAACTAAGTATTAAATTCACCACTGAAGTTTATAAAATTAAGTTCCAACAGGCAATTTAAATTTTCTATTTATACGAAAACAATATATTAAGTCAGTGCAACAGATACCACAGATGACTTTTTAGAGTGTGGTTTTCTCTCACTGTCTACATGTAGGTAAGGCTAATTGAAGATACAAAATTATCCATGACTGTGTTTGTATATTAAATGAATTCTGCAAGGTGATAAAAGTTTGTGAATCGCTAATGACTTGTCCAAAAGCTTGTTAGAGCCAGGGGTTTGCTGACCTTTTCCCTAATGTGAAAGAGGGTTCACACAAAAGTACTGTATGTCTAAAAGCTCTAATGTTTGTGCTCTTGGTGAAACATAGTTAACAAATGGAGAAAGTTTAGCACTTTTTACATTACCTAGGTGTGGTCATCTTGTAACAATGGCTGCAAAAGCACAGCACAGAATGCTCACCAGTGCGAAGAGTAATCTTGTCAGCTGAAGATTTTGGCTGGCATGTGATTACCAGGTAAGCTCAATTAAAGTAATATACTTAAGACTTAAGGTTAAAAAAAGTCATTTCTGGTGCCTTCAGAGCATAGACTTGTTTAAAAGAAATTAGAAATATTTCTATCAATCACTAAAATACCAATATAGACCTCTAGCTGCATAAAACTGATATTCAGCCCCTACTAACCTATGTTTACAAGCAGAATTAATGTGCTAAGATATATAGCACATAATTTAATATATAAAGTGCTGTGCAATCCTTGATGGTCTAGATATGAGTGGAGTAGTGGATGGTTGGTGGATGCAGTGAAGGTTCTGTGGCCAGTGACAATATTAGGGAGGCCAATAAGACTGCAGTGTCAATAGTATCTATAGAGTGACCACTTTCCTCCATGGTCCAAAAAAAGAACTGCACCTTATGTAGCACAGTTGCTTTCATGCATGACGATGCACCTTCTCATGCGTCAATGAATATCTGTTTCAATGTCTCCTATGGCCATAAAAAATAGAAAAAACACTCCAAAAACCTGGTTTAATGGCAGAAAAAATATGAAGCTGATTTCAACTTCTATATGTTATGTATCTTAATTTGTTGAGATGTTTTGGCATTGCAGTGGGTGATGTAATTTTCAGTAATTGTGACCTCTTTGTGTTGCAAATTCAACAAATGCATTTAGATATAGATTTAAAACATTAAAGCTGGACAGGCCAAGTAAAATGATGGCATTATGCTTTCTCTCTGCTTATACTGGTAGCACAAAGATCCAGGAATATATCTAATCTAAGATGAATTCTTGTTCCTGTCCCAAATTCAACTTATCAAAAGGAACAAACCAGTTGTTATATTTAAAATCTTGATTTATTTTCATTATAAAACAAGAAAAATATATTAAAAACATATACGTGAAAAACACACATTCCTCCAAAATGCCAGACTGCATATTTTCACTTTTGACTATTGTGGAATTATGTGCAAACACAATTCAAGTATAAAAGCATTTGTAAGGTAGCAATTAATCATTCATGTAATACATACAGATACATACACAAGTGGCAATAAAAGCATTCAAACTTTTTAATGACTAGTCAAGTTTTTGTGTAAAGTGCAGATTTTTCATTTCATCAATACAATCTCTGAATGTCAGAGCATGGAGATATCAGGCACACATTGAAGACAATTAAAGCAGTATTGCTCTTTATGGAACACATTTTCTTTAGTTCTTTAATTTGATCAAATAGAAAAAAAACTGCTGTAATTTTCATTTTTATTCTTGCTATATTGAAATTGAAAGAGGTTAATTAGTTTTACCAGTTTTTTGTCATAAATACAAAAACAGCATACTCAAATACAGTACACATTTATATCTTGCAGGAGAAATTCATTATGGGAGACATCTGATTCATTTAATTCATGTTTCATGAGTCAGGTAGAGGACTTGGTTCTTGGCACAGTTACTCAAGAAGGCAAGGTTAGTATTCAATGTGCATGGTTGGAAGGACTTTTAAATCATGGCACGATATGGCTGATGTGCTCTTGTAGAATTTCAGTTTCAGATTAAACATCACTTGGCGTATGTGTGTTTTTGTGGAATGTGTTTGGTAGACAGCAGCAGCAAGCTTGCCTCAGTGCCCTCTGAATGTGTGTGTTTCTGTAGGCATAAATCAGGGGGTTGAGCAAAGAATTCCCTGTAACCGGGACTAGTGTGGCATATGTGTAAAGAGCAGGTGAAGATCCATCTGCCAGAAGACCATACAGGGCAAATGGCATCCAACAGCTGGCAAAAATGGCAAGGATCAAGGCAAGAGTGTGTACCCGGCGACGGGTATGTGTTCGTGCAGAAGGCAGTGTGTGTCTTTGTAGAGCAATCTGGTGTGAGTGGCGCAGGACAACTTGGCAGATCCAGGTATTGAGCTGAAGCATTAAAGCAAGGGCAAGAAAAAATCCCCCACACAGTGTGGCCAAATGCACTCGGGTAAGAGGCCACACCACACTGCAGGACTTTCTATCATCTAGGCAGTTCCAACCCAAAGTCGGAAGAGCTCCCTGTACTCCGGCCAGCATCCAGGCTATAGCCAGAGCACAACGTGTGTGCGTATGTGTTTGATGTGAGCCATAAGTAAGGGCCCGATGAAGTGACAGGAATCGATCCAGTGTAATGCCCAGTAAAGAAAAAACAGAAGCACAGAGTGCACTAACTAGCAAGCCCACACTACCCAGTTCAAGCACTCTTGAGGACAAGCACCAACGAGACATAAAGTGCAGCAGTAGACCCACTCCAGCCAGAAAGTCTGCCCAAGCTAAGCTTCCAATTAGCAGAAACATTGGTGCCCGCAGAGACACTGAGGAGAAAATGGTCACTATGATGATTGCATTCTCGCAGCAAATCAAAGCACCTGATACACACAAGGCTATGTCCCATGGCGTCATCACTGCTGGTGATTCAGGATCAGGTGTGATCCTGGCAGGAGACATTTGAAGGAGAGGGTCGATCTCAAACACAACTTCCAAACCCATTTCACTGTCATTGAGGGCCATACCTGCAGAAGACAAAAAAAATGTTTAATGTTTTGATGTATTACACTACCAACACATACTTAATCTGAATCTCAATAGTCTTCTTATACGTGCAATTTCCTTCAGCTTGCCCACCTTTCCTTTGGGTGTTCTAAGTTTTACAGCCTGTCCAAGACAAGCAGTCAAACCAGTTGGAACTACTAAACTGTCCTAAGTGTGAGTGTCTGCCCTATGATTGACTGAGTTTGGGAACGTTTCTTTGCTTTCGACCAATGAATCAGACCCAGTGGGGCCGCAGACAGGATGACGTGGTTAAAAGACACTGAATAAAACATTTAACCTGGTTAGGGCTGCTGTGGATACAATGACACCCAAACCCGCAAAGCAAAAGACCAAAACTCTCCCAACAGATAAACAAAGTAATCAGTCTAGCTAATGGCATTAATTAAACGTAACTATAGTGCTGGAAGTTGACGGAACCTCTGATACAGAGCTGCTGGTCCTGTGCACCCATTCCAACTGCGCCTCTTTCGCATCCACATATCTGCTTATTTTATGTTTGAATTAGAGTTCGTTTTGACTATGATCAAGAACATCGTCTATGCAATGCATATCATATTGGGGTTTTTAAAGAGGGAGACGCTTTAAAAATACTTACTGAGGTAGTCGATGTTGCTCAATGGATCTTTTTTAGTAAGCAACCATCCACACTGGAAATCTGGACGCAATGGTAAATAATCCTGAAGCTGTGGAAAAAACACGATTGAATGCCAGTGTTGTATGCTCGGTCGGTGAATCCGTTTTGTACTGCAGACGAGCAGATGTGTCTTTTTATATTTGAGTGTGTTCCCCGTGAGCTTTTCTGTATTACACCCAGTCTGCTGCTGTGCTCCTTCACTTCATTGAATCATGCCTGACGTCAGTCACGACGAGCGGACGCGACTTTCCCCCGTATAGCCAATCACAGGGCGTCTCACGGCTACATAGTCTGTCGTAATTTCATTCATAAAAATGCCGCATTCTTTTACCCCGCCCACTGCGACGGTGAAAAAAATATACCGATAAGTGAAGTGACTGGCAATCCGTCCTGGGAATTTACGAGAAATCACGCGTAGGATCACGTGACCATACTGCTATTTAATATATCTACATAGAACCACAAGTAGTGGGGAACAATGCATTAGATTTTATGCATCGATTACTACCACCACCACCCCGACCATCTCTATTAAAACGTGCGTGTGTGTCTGTGAAAGAGTGAGAAAGCGCGTGAGTGAGTCACCGCTGTCCGTGGTGCTGATAAAACCAGCGCAAATCTGATAGTAATGACGTCAGTTCTTTTGGATTTTCGTTTCGGATGTGTGGCTCTTTCACATTCATCTGTCTGTCCCAATGTGATGTTCTTTCTAACTAGTGATCTAAATTGTATGACATAAAAAATAAAATACTGTGCAAATGTACTCCGGAGGTTATTTAATAGCATATTGGACTGTGAGGTGTTGCAGCATCTACATTTACATTTTTTTTGCAGATGCCGTTATCCAAAGCAAAGATACAATCAGAAGTGTCCACTATTTTTGAGCAACTGAATATTAAGAGCCTTGCGCATGGGGTCAACAATGCCATCTTAGTCGTAGTGGGGCTTGAACTGGTGACATGCTGATTACTAATGCATTACTTTAATCACTAAGCCATCACGACCCCATTATAGTTATAGTTCAACGTACATTGTATTTAGTATATAGACAGGTCATATTTTTATTGGCATGTAAAAAATTAAGGATTATCTTATTGTTGTGCTTTTGCGTACAAGCATATTGTTATTTACATACATTTAAACAAAGAACTTAACATTACAAAATATAGCATAGCACAAATTGTATTTTGTACACACACAGCAAAATTCCAGTCTTGATAATCATTAATTTTCAGTAAAAACTAGTAAAACTCAGTTAAAACTAGTAAAACACATATCCAGGAACAAGTAAAAAGGTAACATTAGTAAGGTTTTGAGGAGCATGGCTAGTTTAAATATTAAAATGTATCTTTACTAATGAATGTATCTTTACACAATGATTTATAAGATATTATTATTTTAGTTCTTAAGTTCTTATATTCATAGTGGGTAACCTGTGACTTTAGGGAACCTCCTCATCCTCTAATCCTGTTATTTGAAAATGTTTTCATGTCAATGGTTTACAATTTCTTTGTAAAATGTAGTGCTGACAAAGAATGCAGGGCGTGTGATTAAAGAATAAAGGACGTTTGATTTGTGTGTACATAGATAATGGGAAAGAACAGCTGATAATTGATGGCAGTCCCTGGCAGATTATGCAGGGCTTGCTCTGTTCATTGCTCGCTCTGTCTGGTGAGATCGAGTCTCACAAATGTCGCACTGATCATGTGACTGTGCATTACAATGAAGTAGGTGGGTGAGCAGCAGGGTCTCTCCTCTCTCCTCTCCAATCCTCTTCTCATATTCGCTCAGCTACTTCAGTTTGGCCTATATAAGGGCACAAGCTTCCGGCACTCTCCATCTCATCAAAACCTCCATGATGATGTCTTTCTCTAGACAACACAACATTTTCTTTGAGACACGGTTAACTGGATTTAATAGTCTAAACAACCTTATTCATACTTATTGCTGCCACTTGTTAGTGCTGTAATTGTTTATAATTTGCATTTACAAAAAAATGATGCTTTGTTACTCTGTTGTGGGTTTTTCCACCCTATATGTGGGCGTGAACTGGGAGAAAAATTGTGTGTGGGAGAGCAATGCGTGAGGAGACTGCAGAATTCTTAGTTACCTAATATCAAAATACATAGCATGTCTCCTCCTTTTGTATTCTTATAGCACTGTATGTCATACAGATAAAAAGGAAGATGTCTGGATGTATAGATAAATGGGTAGATAACAGGAACAGAAAAAAACATAGTTTAACAACTGTTACATAGGAATCCAGACAGACAGATGTGTCAAATGCTGCCACCGTTACTCAGTAGATGAATACATATTTTGCTATTAACATTTAATAGTTAACTATTGACATGTATGATTATCAAATAAGAGAATCGAGTTGGAATCTGGTAGGAAACTGAGATCTGGACGTCACATTACGAAATTATGCCAAGATTCTCATGTTCCTACAATACAGACACATTTTTACTCGTTCTGGTAATGCACAGAGGTTAAATAACTGATTTACCTTTAAACATGAAAGTATTCTAAGAAATTTGAAGAGAAAAATTGGAACACAGATGCTGAATTAATTCAAGTATTTTTAGCGTTAAGTGAGAGTGAGCTGATTGGCCCACAGACAGCATGTCTATATTAGATGTAGAGTAGTTCTCACCTCAACATTTATTTGGGGTGTTAGCACACATTGCTGATATCGGCAGATTCTAAATGTGTCTTTTATATATTGTGCTTTTAAAAACCTGCGTGATGGGTAGCCAAAGATAGTCAGAAAAAACTTATTGTATTATAACAACAAAAACTCTGCACTTTCTGCACTATACCTGTGTTATTTGTTTTAGCTGCAGATGCTTTTGTGTCGTTTTTTTTTTGTTCATTAGTTGTTAATTTGTTAAGTCGTCTACTATAACAAAAGATAAAGTTCCCATTTACTTTTTGCTTGGATAAGAAACAAAGTTGGTTTTGTCATGTTAAGAGAATATATGGAGTACCTGTCTGGGGATACATGTATACACTATTTAAGTTGAGTATTCTATGTTCCTTCTATGTTGAGGCCCTTTCTTGTTCCAACATAATTTTGTTCACATATTGTAAGGCAAACATGTTCACTGAAGTATTGGCCTTAAAATATGAGTCTTGTAATAATATTGTATGTTGTTATATATATATATATAAAAGAATTAAATGCTACTTGCTGCAATTTTATTTGATGTGTGTCCATGATATTTTGATAATAATGCAAGACATTGAGACAGGATGACCATTTGTTTAGTTGCCAAGTGTCCTTTCTCATATTACAAACTGATTAAAATGCATGACGTCAAGACTCAAGCTCACCCTTTCTTTACATTCCTTCCTGATCACAGCTCATCAGACTGTCCGGTTCTTTAAGAACATGAATGGAAACATGCTTTAATTGATATTTTGTGATATTCAGTTCCTGTCACTGGTTCTCTGAATTTTATGTTGATTCGTTTAACAGCTTGTTTCTGTTATTACAGATTTCAAAAAGTTTTTGATAGTTATATTTTGAGATTGTATTCTATTTAATATAAAAATGAGGTGTGTTATAGTTGTGCTGTTCTGCACTGCGCTGCTGATGCAGCTGACAATGACCAACTCACAAACTACAGGTAAGAGTAAAGACATTCAAGATTAACCTGTTACATTTTTAACATGAAGCAGATTATTTGTTACTTTATGGTCTAATTGCATATCTGTGTGATTTATATATTATGTGAATTTATATATATATATGTGAATTTTTATATATTTCCACAACTTTTGTGCTCATGAAAAAACACATTTATGATTCATGATTGGTCCATTACAAAAGATACATTTGGTTTTATGTTCAGTAATTTCAAAGATCAATTGTATACATTTTCAATTACAATCACTCAAAATTTACAGTTTTATTAATTTAACTTAATTTATTAAGTTTCTGTGTACTGAATATTTATGTTTGAAATTGTGTGGCAGTGAGTAACACCACTTTTTCTAATGAAATGTTTTTTCAGTATTTAATTTTGGTTGTGGTATTTTTATTTAAGTTCATGAATTAAAATAAAGTCTGGTCTGGTTGAAGCTGTAGTTCTTGGTATGTCATTTGGTGTTACAAATCCTAGGCAATATTCATTGTATGTATTTTCTTCTGTTTATTTTTAGTAATAGAAGTTTTAGCCATTGTTGACTGTTCTCAGTTGGAAACTTGTGAGAGATGCACTAGTGGAGATCCGGTTCTTAATCTGACTCGCTGCATCTGGAGAAACTGTGACAATGGTGAGATAATGGAAAGAGTGCTTAATGACATCATATGCATGTGTTTCAAGTATTATGTATTAAATAAAATAAATCATCTTGCATTGTTTAATATTATAATATAATAAAGCTTCAGAATTACATAAACAGTGACATAACCACATTATGACAAAAGACACACCTGCTTTATCTTAGTCAGGCTCATTGTAAGCGTGAAAAGAACAAAAAATTGGTGCCAGGATTAGTCTCAGTCACAATTGTGAAATGCTATATGGCCTTCTGGCATGTTTAAAAACATTAAATGATCATCAATGGAATTAACCTACACTTTTTTGCAAGTTATTATAGAGTAACTACCTAGTGAACACACAAGTTTAATTCATACTACTACTCTTTAGATCTTAATTTTAGTAAAAACAGATTCAGTTTTTCACAGTAAGTCAGTGACATGTGATTCCTTCTTAGAATGCTCTTGGGAACAGAAGTGTAAATAATTTAAATGCACATTCAAAGCCTGGCAGCCATCACACATAGACATCACCTGTGGTAAATAATTCAGCTGTATTATTAGTACTAAGGAGAACAAGGAGACTGTAAAATTAGGCTTTAGTCACTGTATGTTTGCTTTACCCTGTTGCTTGCCAAATTGCTAACCTATGTTTTTTATTGTCTAGACAATAATACAAGGTGCATATCAGAGACTGATGACTTTGGAGATTGTGCTATTTACAATGAAACAAGTTCATGTCCAAGTGAGTGTATCACCAATAATCTTGCTAAGTTATATTGTCTATAATAAAGGCTGTAACTCATATAAACTATTTTGTGAATATTGATAATAATTAAACAGTAACAAAGACCACATAGCATGCCCACTAGGGATGCACAGGTAGTTTTCTTTCATGCAATACTACAATTAGCACACTGAATATTATTGGCATCAACAGTCTTAGCTTTTTAGGTTCTATACATAACTGTTATACACACCAGGCAGTGTTGCCTAAGAGTGTAGAAAAAGGAACCCGAGTTTCCAGCTGGAGTGCTCCAGATCATGCTTGTGTAAGTTTGCATATTTTCCAGTGCCTGCCGTACCATCCTCTGGGAACTGTAGCTTCTTCCAAAAACTGTTCACAATGAAACCAAAGATGGTTATAAAACCCTAATAAACAATCAAATTTTATTCTTAAATTATTAAATTAAAACCATTGTAATATTGTGTTGTAAACAGGTAGTGGAAGCGCTGATGACAATGACTCAGGTAAACATTTTAGTTATTGTATATTGTTCTCTTAAATAACTGAATCCTGTTATGCTTTAAGGCTGTATTGGTATAGTCTATGTTTTTGACTGCACAGTATTTGTCACAAGCTGCTGATTATTACTATAATAATAATGTACATGTTTTGCTCAGGTGATTCCTCAAAGTCAGCTCCAGACTTTTCTCAGGCTTCTTTCAACTTTTCCAGCTTCATTGGTGGAATTATACTTGTGTTAGCAGTACAAGCCGGGGCCTTCTTTGCCATGCGTTTCCTCAAGACAAAAGATAGTTCATATGAAACCATGTAAGTACAAACTATAAACTTGTTACAATAGTTGGTAACTACATTATATAACATTTCTCCATTCAGAGAAGTGTTCAAACATTGTGAAAACTATGGCTGAGAAGGGGGATTCCGTTCCTCCACTTAGGCAAGGAATTTAAGGTGATTTTTAAAAACTTTTAGCATTCAAGTATTGCCCAGTTATTTTAGACTTGTGGTACATTAGCAAACCTGTATTACTTTAGCAGTCGTACCAGAAAAACAAAAAAAGTGCTATTAAAAAAGATTTTATATATTTAAAGAATCAAGCATTTTATAACCAGATTTCACAACCCATGCCAATGTTAAACTAGAAGTACTATACATTTTGACTGGAATTCCATGGCATGATTTTAAATAAGGCTGTAGAATTAATACACTGTAAACCACAGTATACAGGTCAATAAAAAGTTAAATCAAAACTAGACATGGGCAAATAATTGTATGGATCAGTGTATTGTCTCTTGCAGGAATGATAAGGCTTGTAACCTAAATAGAATTATTTCCACTGACAAGCTTGGATGTATGCCAATGATGAAGTGAAAATGTTTCGCTTGTACCTTTGTGATAACTGAACATTCGACCAAGACAATTGTTGCAACCACACTTGTGTTGCTGTGTGTGATTCTTCAGCTACTGTCTATTCTTTCTTTAAGGACACATCTGGTCAGATATTAATTTAATAAATCAATTATTGGAATTTGAAATAGTCAAAACACTTCAAATGCAAATAACATAAATAAAAAAGTACACTTAAAAACTAAAGTAATGCTTTTTTGTACTGTACATTTAAACACAATTTAATTGTTGTCACAGTTCTTTAATGGCTCACCATTGAAACTAAAAAAGAAACCTTCGATTAATTTTGTACCTCAGTATTAATTAACTCAGTATTACTGAGTATAACTATTAACTCAGTATTAATATGTACGTGGTTCTTGTATTGTATTGTATGGTCCTTGTTATCTTTGTTCTTTGTTAATAAAATAAAATAAAACTATAATATGAATAATAATTTTATAAAAACAGCAATAAGAACTGCACTATTAAACAGCAGAAACCCAGCACAGTCTACTTATTATAGATGTACATGTTATATCGACCTACAAATGTTATAAGATACACTTACAGAGTGTGTTAAGCTGTGCTTAATTTTTTTTCCCAGATGTTTATTTTTATTATAGATCATATCTGTCCTAGACCAGATTAAAAATAGTCTATTGATCATAAAAATACAGCCAAAGCATTATGCATTATTACTAATTAATGACTAAAGAGGTGTAGGGGAAATGGGCTCTAGTTTCTCATTTACCCATGCATCAAATAACAGTGACAGTTACAGTGCAATGAATATAACAAAACCCAGAAATGCTTTAGTGCCAGACTTTTCTTTGCTTATAAATAGTCGTCTAATATCCACTCAGCCATGGATCCGCAGTGTTTGTTCCATTTATGAACACTTAAATTGTATCTGAATGTAAACTGATAATACTTCTATTTTTATTTTTTTTTATTTTTTTTTATATACTTTATTAATCCCCGAAGGGAAATTGCAGGTTTTCGCATATCCCAACTTTGTCTGGAAGTTGG